>JAPYYS010000955.1:0-162235 GCA_030522525.1 Campopleginae sp. 14b
GTCCTCTGTTCCTGAAAATCACTCTCCGCGTCGTGGCTCGGGTCTCCAAGCTATCGTTTTTTTCGAAAATTGTCATTTTGTCAAAAAACATGGATATTTTGTTGAAAACCAAATATTTTTCGATAATTTGGAAATTCCCGTTATTTTAACAAATATTTTTCATTTATAACGAAATTCGACGAAAGTTTACTGTCCCAAGAAACTTTCTTCAATATTTCGCGCTGCAATGGACGAATTTTTGTAATTTTTCGAAAAACAACGTTTAGTCGAACGTATCCAACAAAATTTTCTATTCGAATCCGTTTTTCTTCAACTTCCATTTCAATTCCTCTCAAAATCTCAATTTTTCCTCATTTTATTTTTATTTATTTATCCAACGGACAAAAGCGACTCTAAGCATCCGCGTAAACGAGTTTCCCATTGTCTTTCCACTAGCTCAGCTCCTTTGCAACGTCCAGTCCGTATCGAGAACAAAACTCCAGGTTCGTAGTTCGCTCGCTCGGTCGTCAAGCTCTGATAAATAAATCGGTTTCGTCATTTTTTTTTGTTTTCCTCAACTTCTCCGAAGAGGCAAAGAGAAAAAAGAAGTTTGTCCTACCAAAACCTTTTGCCACCTTCGAACTCGATAATCCCTGGCCTCAACGCCTGGACCTCCGCAAGGAAAAGCGTTTGAGCATTATAGATGAAAAAAGAGCAAAATGATCGGGCGATAGATCGCTGCGGAGCGCGAAGAGCGCGTTGCCAGTGTTGGTTAAGTCGGAGTTTGTCCGGGTCGAGGAAACTCTTGATATCGAGGTTGACAGTAGCCTCGATTTTAATGCGCCTCGAAGGTGCGTATTATATTGTATGACCACATTCCACGGACCCGTATGGACACACCCGTGTCTGGCCTGGATGAGATCTCGAGCTCGCTCCCTCCAACGGGGCAAACTCCATTCGCTCGCCTTCCGCCATTTGGTTATGGCTTTTTCATTGTTGAGTCGACGAGACGACGACGGAGAAGGAAAAAGAAGTGAATCGATGGAGAGAGAGAGAGAGAGAGATAGAGGGGGGGGGGGGGAGGGATTGGACGGATTGAGAAAAATGTTATGGAAAGACAATGGGGAAGACTGGTTTTAATGGTTTACGCGTGTAGACGTTCTGCATAGCTATCGGGATAGCGATTCTCGATAACGGCGCAAATACCCAACCGTTAAATACAATTAAGCAAGTTTCAACGATGCAAATGAGGAAAATAAACCAATTCCGACGCTACTATTCCCGCAAAATAATGATAAAGACTTAAGTTTGTGTCTTTTTTGTTGCAGGATGCTTTAAAGAGACGAAGAAGACAGGGAGTCTTCGAGATGTCAGCCGTTACGAGTCCTTATGGCCCAAGTAAGTTCCGTCAATTAATCTCCATTGAGAAGAAAATGTAGTCGGAAAAGATCGATTTATTGATTTTTGTCATGCCAATCGTAAGTTTTGCCGACAGTTTCGTTAGAAATCAAAAAATATTGTCAAAATAAGGAAAATTTCAAAATTATCAAAAAATATTGAGTTTTCAACAAAATATCGACCTTTTTTGATAAATTTTCATTGGAAAAGGTAGATATTTTGTTGGATACGTTCGACTAATTATTTTTTTTGAAAAAATCACAAAAATCTTGTCATCGCAGCGCAAAATATTGAAGAAAGTTTTTTCGGAAAGTAAATTTTTGTCAAATTTTGCCGACAATTTCGTTAGAAATAGAAAAAGTATTGTCAAAATAATGAAAATTTTAAAATTATCAAAAAATATTGAGTCCACCGTTTTCGAAAAAAAATCAACATTTTTCGACAAAGTTTAATTTCCACTCATGAAAACGATACGACGATAAGTATTTTGTTTTGTTTTGTTTTTTTTTTTAATTTTCTTGTCTGCTTGTTGATTTGACAGCGGAGATGTTATCAGACTCGGTGTACAATTACGCGACGTCCCGACGGACGACGACGGATCAGGACAGCGATTCGCAGTTTGACACGCAGTCCCAAATTGCTTTGCACTCGTCAAAGATGCAAAAGCCTCGTAACAAGCGAAAGAACTTCAAGCCAATCAGCAGTCGAATGGCTGAAGTGTCTGACGATTCGGAAAGGGACGACGAGGACCAGAGCGAAGAAGCTGCCGTCGACGAGGCCAGCTCGAACGATGTCCTCGAGTACGAGAGGAAAACACTTTTGTTACCGACTGAGGAAAGATCGAAGCAGCAGCGATTGAACAATAACGAGGCGAGTCCTATGGATCTTTCTGTAGCGACAAGGCCACCATCCTCCGAGGGCGACGATGACAGCAACGATTCCATGAGGCACAAGTTCATCCTCGAGCAGCTCAGGTCCCAGAAACTTTATTCACCGAGTGGCGAGGTTCGTCCTTTTTCTCAACATTTCCCTAAAATGAAAATTCCATTGAAAAATATAAGTATTTTGTTAATTACGTCCGACCAAACGTTTTTTTTTTGAAAAATCGCACAAATTTATTTATGCAGCGCGAAATATTAAAAAAAGTTTCATTGGAAAGTAAATTTTTGTCGTCCTGATCGTAAATTTAATTGACAGTTGCGTTGAAAATCGCAATGAATATTGTCGAAGTGGCGGAAATTTTTAAATGATCACAAAATATAAATGTAATATTTATAAATAACGATTAAATAAATAGATTGATACATTTAAATTTAATTAATTTTATTATCTAATTAAATTTTTTTGTTTAATTTGACGAGTCTCGCAATATTGTGAAATATTCAGGTGCCCAGTCCGAGTTCCGAATTGTCGGACAAAAGTGACAGTCCCGGTCAAGACCCCGAGGACATCGATCTAGCCCTGCACGAGGACGAGGATCAAGATTTCACGGAGGATAGGATGGAGCAACAAGACGGTGAGAACGAGAACGAGACCGAGACCGAGGGAGACGAGAGAAAACCGTTCGAGGGTATGAGCGAATACGCCGAATCGACGATGCAAGAATTACTCGCGATCTACGGTCTCGCCGGTGGCGAATTGGCCAAAACCGTTGGCCGACAAGCACCCCCCACCTTTCTCAACCCAGCAGTCAGTCATCAGCTCCAACAACAACACCAACAACATCTCCAACAACAACAACAACAAGGTAAACAAATGACAAAAATTATTTTTTAATATTTAATGATAAAAATGCACGGGATCGTATTTTTTAAGTTTCGTCTGATGCGAAAGGCGCGAATAACAATTCGTGCGATCTGCGACGATGACAATAGCCTCGGAATACGAAAAACGCTTCTAATCAGCAATTTAAAAACAATGACTTACTGAATAATGGCCGCGCGCTCCCGCGCGCTGTAATTAAACGAAACGATCGATTGAACGACCGCGGCAGATCCGAGCAATGACGATCTAATGCCAAACCGAGGTCTCTTTCCAACCATTCTCGAGGTCAACTCGAAGGCCACCTATAAACTTACACCAACATATTATTCCTCCAACTATCGCGTTTACTACTATTTCCATTCCGCACATCGTTATCCTCGCGCTTTGCTATACAAGGAAAAACTTCGGAACCATGGATTCGCGTGGGCGCTACGGGTACGATCTCTAAAACGCAATACGTATCGAAACGTCGCTAATGTGGAATGACACTTTGTGGACAAACGTGTCGACCGAGATGGGGGAAAGAAAATTTTGCAGGAAAAAATTGATATTTTATTGGATTCGTTCGATAAAACATTTTTTTTGAAAAATCACAAAAATTTGGTCATCCCAGCGCGAAATATTGAAGAAAGTTTCTTCCGAAAGTACATTTTTGTCACCCCAATCGTAGATGATTTTGCTCACAGTTTCGTTAAAAATGAAAAATATCGTCAAAATAAAGAAATTTTTTTATTATCAAAACAATATTTAGTTTTCACCAAAATATCAAAGTTTTTTGACAAAATTTTATTGTAAAAGGTCGATATTCTATTCGATACGCTCGATAGAACGTTTTTTCGAAAAATACCAAAAATTTGGTCATCTCTGCGCGATATATTGAATAAAGTTTCTTCGGAAAGTAAATTTTTGTCACCCCAATCGTGGATTCTGCTAACAGTTTCGTTAGAACTGAAAAATATTGTAAAACTAACAAAAATTTTGGAATAATGAAAAAAATATTTAGTTTCCACCAAAATATCGAAGTTTATCGCCAAAATTTCATTTTCATTGCTGGTACAAAAAAATCTTTTCCATTACAATCGAAGGTTGTTATGCCGTAAAAAAAAGTGGGAAAAGGTATTGCGTAGTTAAAAACGTCTGGAGGATATCCGGATTAATGAAATATGTCTTCTATTCGCGTTGAGTCAGAGCCCTCGATGAGATGAGGGACTTAAGTTTCCGTGCTGGTTAGCAGATTAAGGAAGACGAATTGAATAATGTAGCGAGTCGAATGTTTTTCGTTGAATAAGTTGAGCAATTATTCGGAGACTCTTCCGCGATCGATCACGAGAAGCGTGTCTAGAGAAAGAACAAACAAGCACGAGAAAAAAGTTGTAAAAGGATGAGGCGCAGTGAGTCATTTTTTGGCAGAGTTGCTTTATAATTTAGTTGGCTTTGATAATCGTTCAATAATAAAGATCGATCATAATGCTTATCGGAGAGTATAGATTTGTGTTTGTCCGAAGGTTGATGAATCGGAACGCGCGGGGATGTCGATGGGATAAGAAAAAAGATGGAGATTCGGCTGGAAATATCGCGGTCCGTGAGAAGTCTCGATCTTAATATTTTCCGATACGAATCAATGACTTATGTTCAGTCTTATAAAAGATCCAGCCTCCCTCTCCCCCTGTCCCTCGCTTATAGTCTGGATATCGATTGTTGGGGGCCGTGTGCGGTCGACTTTTTCGAATCGACTGTACAGAGAGTGGCAAGTCACGTTAACAGGGGCACGAGGATCGAGGAGAGGATCGTAGAATGTGCGGCGCGGCGACTTACATATCGCGCACTCTTTCTTCGCATATGTGCGCGACTCCCCGTTGCTCTGGTTGCCTCTGCCTTCGTATACACACGTGAATATGTTGATGGCTCTTTTCTCCAAGATGGCCGCGCTTATAACTCATAAAGTCGTTCTCAGGGTCTTGGCGGCGCTTGGTAAGATTGCGAGGCTTTGCCAATGTTTTGCTTCCCGATCGATGTTCATCGCGTCCGAAGCGGCAACGCGCCCGCGCTTTTACCAAAGAGTGATGGCTTAACAGGTATAGTAACGTCGATGTTGATTGCTCGATGTTTCGGTCTGTGAGACCGCGGACAATAATGACGGAGCAGCCGATAGGACAAATTTTCCTTCGCCCAAATTTTTTTCATTTTTTTTCCACGATCGATCGAAAAAATCCAAAAATTCGAGAGACGTCGAAGATTTTGGTTGATAAATATTTGACGGTTAGCCAGGATCGGCTGAGTAATCGACGCCGAAGATCTTTGTGCAACGAGATTGACGGACGGAGTTTGGGGGCGAGCAAGGGAGAGGGGGGAAGGGGAGGGGAGGGGGGGGGGGGGGGGTAAAAATGTTCTGGCTCTAAGCGCCCACATATTCTGTTCCATCATCGTCCGGGCTCGCACTGACACGAACCGCCGCCACGGATCCCTGATTCCTCGTCCCCTTCCCCCGCGCCAAGACAAAAAACCAAAATCAAAAAATCACGTGTCTCTGTGTGTCGGCGTGTGTGTGTGTGTGACAGAGAGAGAGAGAGAGAGAGAGAGAGAGAGAGAGGCGAGGGAGAGGAGAGTTCTTAGGCATCGTTTTGCCTACAACTCGTTGGACCCATTAATCATTCGTGTAGGCCTCGCTCTTCGGTACGGATAAAAGCAGAAGAATGAAAAGAGGAGACGGACAGTCGGACGGACGGACGCGCGGCGAAGGAGTCGTTCTTCTCGAGATGTATCCTTGCCTCTCGATCTTCTTTCCCTATCACTCTACCTCGGTCTCTCGTGCCGCACCAAACCGTATCCTTTGCCAGCGAATCATTTTTTATCTCCGCGTTTCGTTTATTATTCTTGGGGATATTTTTTTCTTTTTCAATTTTTTATTTTTTTTTTATTCTCTCTTTTCACTAGTTTTTTTTCCTTTCTTTCGATTTTCATTCGTCGGGTTTCCATTGTCAGTTGCAAGACGTGCTGAGGGTTCTCTCACCTCTGGAGCCGAGGCCACGCGGAGATTCATTAACTGATAGCCGCTCCGCGCGCTCCCGAGATTCATTCCTCTCGAGAAATGGGCGGTACTTTTTTTTCTCTTCTCTCTTTTCCTTCGCGCTATACTTTTTTATTTTATACTCTTTTTTTTTTCTTTCCTCTATTGTTATCGCGACCCGCTTCTAAATTTACTCCGCGGCTCATGTGAACGAGAGGCGATCCTTTATCTCCACCAAGATATTCTAACGAGTCAAACGACCGAATTTTATTATTCTGGGCAAAAACTGTAACGTAGGTCTCAAAGGATTAACACAGCCTCGTACGCCCTGAGCATTGCGTGAGCCATGGGACACAATCATCCAGATCGCAGTCAGAAATCCGCCGATACTGAAAAGGAAATTTCGTTGGAAAAAGAAAAAAAAAACTACGAAAATTTTGAAATTATCGATAAATATTCAGTTTTCAACTAAATATTGATAAACTTCATTGAAAAAGATTGATATTTTGTTGGATACGTTCGACTAAACGTTTTTTTGGAAAATCACGAAAATTTCATCATCACAGCGCGAACTATTGAGAAAGTTCGTTCGGAAAGTAAATTTTTGTCATCTCGATCGTAAATTAGACTGAATATTTCGTTGTAAACGAAAAATATTGTGAAAATAACGAAAAGATTAAAATTATCGAAAAATATTCACTTTTCAACAAAATATCGACGGTTTTTGAAAAAATTTCATTTGAAATGATCGATATTTTGTTAGATACGTTCGAATGAACGTTTTTTTTGAAAAATCACAAAAATTTGGTCACCGCAGCGCGAAATATTGAAGAAAGTTTATTTCTTTGTTGTTAGAAATAAAAAATATTGTTAAAACAACGAAAATTCTGGGATTATCAAAAAATATTTAGTTTCCCACAAAATATCGACGTTTTTTGACAACATTTTATTTTCAGTCAATCGTGTTTTTTTTTTCTCATTTCTTTCCGTGTCGCTAAAATACATTCCCAAAATATTACCAAACCGTACGATCCGTAGATTCAGCATTGGATGTCGTTGTGGGTTTTAAGGCCCTCCTCGAGCACGTATAGCCAAGCGTTAGTATATATATACAAGTGTTGAGCTCCGGACCCACCGACGGATCGAAATCGGAGCTCCCGTTTGTCCGGACAAGACAATAAACCCGCGCGCGTTCAAGATCCTGCCTGTAAAACTTCAGGTTCCACGCGAATCCGACAGTTTTTTTTTTCTTCATTGTTATTATGTTTTTTTTTTTTTTTTTTTTTTTTTTTTTTTTTTTTTTTTTTTTTTTTTTTTTTTTTTTTTTTTTTATTTTTTGTTTTTTTTTTCTCCTCTTGTTTTTTTTTCTTTTTCTTCTCGCAACGCCGAGCAGCTTCGTCGCGAGCAGAGAAAAGTTTTTCGCAACCACCTGTTGACGTTTTCACGTTCATGATTGGGGAACTTCCCGACTCACTCCCCATCCCCATCTCGAAAGAGAGAATGAGACGAAGGGAGAGAGGGAGAGAGAGAGAGAGTGATATCGTATAACTCTGTGCCTGGCAAATTGGTCCAGGGTTCGAGCTTCGCTCCGCATTCCATGCCTCTGAATAATCCCTCCCTATTCACTCTCAGACTCCTCTGTACTCTCTCGCTCAGGGAGATCCCCGTCCGGACCAGAGAAGACCTGTTGCTCTCTTAGGCTTCACCCGCCCAGACAGAGATTCACTATCCCGCGATCAACTGTTGAACCACGCCACGGAGTTTATTCGGTTAACGCAACTTTTCGCACCGACTATATTCTGTCCTCATGTCTTACGCTTTATCTTCTCTATTCGTCACATTCGGCCTTGAGAAATTTTGTCAAAAAACGTCGATATTTTTTGATTATTTCAAAATTTTCGTTTTTTTGTTGACAATATTTTTCATTTATAACGAAACTGTCAGTTAAATTTACGATTGGGATGACAAAAATTACTTTTCGAAGAAATTTTCTTCCATATTTCGCGCTGGGATGACGAAATTTTTGTGATTATTCCAACAAAATATGAATCTTGAAAAAAAAAAAAAATTCTTTTCGTTGACGTCACGTTAAAAATCTCGAGACGATGTGAAATATTTACTGTAAATAATAAAACGACGAAAACGATTCCAAACGGATAAAAAAATGTTGTTCCCTCCGTCGTTTCCTTCTTGTTGATCCCTTCGGACAGCAGCAACAACAACAACAACAACAACAAACGAACAACGAGAAAAATGAACAAATTCAAGAGTCGTACCGAAGACGGAATGAGGAGATCGTGAAACGTTTTATGAAACCTTTTATGAAAACCTTTTACGAGTGCCGTCTCAACGGAGCCGCACGCGGCTCCTTCCTTCACTCTTCTTCTTCTTCTTCTTTCGTCCCTCTCTCTCTCTCTCTCTCTCTCTCGCTCTCTCACTTTGCGAGCTTCTGCTCCACACGTGCTGCTTCTGTTGCCTGGAATTATATGCCAAGCTCTCCAGTTCGTTTCACGACCAAAAGAAATGATTACGAGAAAGAAAGAGAGAAAGAGCACTGCCGCTGCTCGGAGATGGTGAAACATACACGTCATGCAAATGGACTATTGAATTTTAACGAAAATTCTACATGCATAAAAGTGTTGACGGGATCATATAATCCCCAGCCTCAGGTAGACATTGGCATCCTCTATGACGCTTCTCCTCCCCAGGTCAATTGAATCTTTCTCCTCAATTTTCTTCATCCATTTAAACATTTTTTTTTTTCTATTTTTTCTCGTCTCTCTCTCTCTCTCCCTCTTTCTCTGTCTTTGGGTCAATTAGGCTGTGAGTCACCGTGCGAAAGAGTCGCACGAGTTGATCCACGTGTGCGTGAGAGTAAGACAAAGTTGGTCTGGTGGTGGAGTAAGTATATATGTTTTGTACTTGACGATTCGAGCGGCAAATAGTGAGCGCGCACATCAGGAGCACGTGGGAATCCAACTTTTAGTCAAATTACTGTGTTCCACGGGCCCCCGAGGGCTCATCCACTCCGCAGAGTTATTTCTCATTTCGCAACGTTGGCCAGCCTTGGCACAAGATTTACTCGGCCGCGCGACCCAACGCGTTTGCACATTCATCGAGCATAACGAAATTAAGAACACTAATTAGTGCATTTGAGTCGCCGCGGAAATTCAACCTCCAATTAGTCGGCACTCATCAGACTTTGCTGCTGGTCTTGACAATATTTCGGGCCACCACGAGGCTTCACGGGCTCCCAAATTTCTCCCTAGTCGAATAATTCACACTCATCTTTATCAGAGAAACCAAGGCACGATACTGAGACTGAAATTTTGTCAAAAAGCATGGATATTTTTTTGTAAAATGAATATTTTTTTATAATTTCAAAATGTTGGTTATCTTGAAAATATTTTTCATTTATAACGAAACTTTCAGAAAAATTGAAGATTAGGATGGGAAAGATAAACTTTGCGATGAAACTTTCTTCAATATTTCTCTCGCTGGAATGCCAAAATTGTAGTGATTTTTCAATTATTTCAAAAATTTTCTCCAACAGAGTTTTTAACGACGTTTGCCAATTTTTCATAAATCATGAAGGCAAATCTATTTTTTTGACTCGCCAAAGTTATTATTTTTCTGGGCAAAGCGAAGCTCCGGGGATCTCAATACTTAATCGTGTTCTTGTTAATTTTTTTGTTGGGATTAAAGAGCTCGTCGGGGCCGGAGCATCCCTTTTTCAGTTGAAAAAGGCCACGAGCAAACCGCAGGCATCTTGTTTATTTTGCCCGTCAGCTCGCTGACACTCGGACATTCGTTTAAATTTAGAATTCAATGGGATCCTTTTACCCAGCAGTGCTGTGGCTCCAAGTTCGCTTCACTCTGGGTTCTTCGTCACTTTATTCCAATATCCAACACCAACAACTCGCTTCTTTCTTCCTCCTTATTGCCTCTCGCTCTTCCTTCCTTTCATATTATTCTCCGGTTGCACTTTGGCAGCCTCTCGCTGCAACATGCACGTACCCTCGTGCTTTTCTGTTCCCCTGGCACACACAGAGACGTGCGAGCGCGAGACAGCATTATATTTGTTTAATTTCGCCTCAACGCGGATACTCAATGAATTTTTTCCTCGGTTCTTCTCCCATGAGATTTAACTTTTCCGTCAAATCATTCATTCCAACATCCACTTTTATTTACACATTCATGTCGCAATTAAACGATTTTATGATTACCGGTTTATTCTGCTCGTTGTTTGGATTCCTCGCACATTTTCTTCGCCCATTCAACACGAAAGATAAATAAATTTCATTATTTCTACATACCAGCGAGTTTATAGACGGGAGAGAAAGAAAAAATCTTAGAGACTGATATTTATTCAAATTTTCGTGCTGCCAGTCGGCCCGTTATCGATTTATATTTCCAACATTCGTCACAGCCGCTAAACATTCCATTATTCTTTTTATACACGCGTCACTATCGATCTTCGACATGGCCAACAGCCGGGTCATTGTCACGGAAATTCATTCAAGGTCCAGCCGAAGGTTCAACGGACCAAGACGTCCAATCTCTCAGAAGAATTCATATTTTCTTCATTTAAAAATGTTTTTTTCTTTTTTTTTGTTGTCTTTGGTGCATGTGAACGCGCGCCTCATTTGGGTCTGACGATCGCGCAATTAGGGAATTATGGAATCTCCCATTTTTTAAGCCTCCCCGTACCGCGAGTACGCCCGCGTCATTTTTTTTCTCGCTTCTCCGTTTTTTCCTCAAGATTCTCGCCTCTTTTTATCGACATTCCTCTCGCCAGGCCCCCGGATCAGCATAAAAAAAGGGCCATTAGTATTTCGAGGCCCTCGAAGAACGCGCGAGACCGCGATTAATTTTTCAAACAAATTTCCTCTCGCTCCGGCTCGGAGGGTGAACCTCCGAGTCTCGGTTCGCTCCCAACGGAGTCTGCCAAGGGTAGCACCCCGGGAGAACCTCTTGATTCAGTTCACGAGATAGCGAGCTCTTTGGGCTTGACTCGAGAGCCTGAGAAACGAGAATCCGAAGAGCATTGCTCGCTCCTTCGTGTACCTCAAACCTTTTTCTTCTCTTTCCCGCGCGCCAACGTCTATTCCGCGTCTTTGTCATGCTGGCTAACGCTCTCGGGACCATTAGGAGGAAGCCACGAGAGCATTGAGTGCCATAAGGCCCCGCAGGGCCTTGTCAGTCTCCACCGAAAACCAGAAAGTCAGCTTGTCAAATTAATCACGGATGACCAATCCATCAGTGGGCATTCCTGCTAAGGCACAACTTGCCCGCGCCCCCGAGGCTTTACAGGATCTTACAGGATCTTATTCCCATCTCCGCGCAGCACCAAACACCGCAAACCCTCTTCGCGCCTCTTTTCCATCCGTTCTAAACCAAAATTTCGCAAACTTTGCGCTCCAGACTCTGAAAAATATATCCTGACAATTTGCTCCTCGATACTGGATTATTTTCTCAACGCGGATTAACCTTCGGCCAGTTACGTCCATTCGGATCCGCTCTGACACGCACACACACACACACACACACAGACATACTAAATGTCGCTGGCTCGTGTACGCTTCGGCGTCTCTAACGGTCCATCCACGCTTTTTTTTATACTCTGGAAATTTACTCACTCTGTCACCTGCTCCGGACTTATGATGGACCACGGAGCTCGATCGCCAGACACCGAAATGACGACTCGCGCTTAACACTTTTCTATCACACTGAATGTGAAATTTTGTCAAAAAACGTCGATATTTTGTTGAAAATCAAATATTTTTTGATTATTTCAAATTTCCGTTATTTTCATTAGGTTTTTCATTTCAAATTCTTGTTATTTTTTGAAAAAAACATTCAGTCGATCGTATCCAACAAAAAATCGATCTTTTCCAATGAAATTTTGTCAAAAAACGTCGATATTATGTTAATTATCGAATATTTGTTGATAATTAAAAAAATTTCTTCATTTTGACTATCAAATTTTGGTTATTTTTTGGAAAAAATCCATATTCATCCATATTCGTTGCCGCGTTAATTTCTTCATTAGGAATACGAGTGACTGACGACACGAGGCTCATCCGCGACTCCTATTCGCATTGGCGGCGCATAAAAATCTCTTTCTCTCCGTCTCTCTGGCTCCGAATTGAAAAATATAAAACGGAGCTGGACGAGCTGAAGCCCGGGAATTTCCCGAAATTTGATCGAATTATGTCTCGGCTCGAGATATTTGGCAATCTTGAGATTTCTATGCGATGGTCCTGCTCCGGAGAGCCCGGATAAATAGTAAGATCGAATTAAGGCCCATGGAATCCTCTTGCGCCCACGTTGCAGCTCTCCCCGGGGGCCTCGTCCTCTCCGTATTAGAGGAAGGCTAATTTTAATATTCAAATTGGAACGGGGGCTAAACCGCGCCTTGCGAGGTTCCGCGGTGTCTCAGCGGAAAGTGAGATGGTCCGCGAGAACCTCAGGGTAGCAGCAGCCGAAAAGGAGCCGGCGAAGTAAGTGCGCGAGAAAGAGAGACGGAGGGAACGACTCGATTTGGGCGCGGAGCGTATATAAACGAAGGAGCAACAGTGACGCGCATAACCGATTCTCGAACTCATAAATTTTAAATTATGGCGAGGTAAAAATGAGCCGAGGTCGCATACCAAATTAGCGGCAAGTAGGTTTGACGCTCTAACGACGCGCCTTCCGCCAGCGCCGGGATAAATAAAGTAAATAAATTTAAATTGCCGCCTTAGATCGGCGTCGGTGCATCTTTTTTTCAAATCGACAGCACTCAGAATTAAATTCTTTTAAAAATCGTCGATATTTCGTTGAAAAATAAATTCTTTTTTCATTACTTCAAAGATTTCGTTATTTTGACAATATTTTTCATTTATAACGAAACTGTGCGGAAAATTTACGATTGGGATGACAAAAATTTACTTTCCGAAGAAATTTTCTTCAATATTTATCGCCGCAATGACCAAATTTTTGTGATTTTTCGAAAAAAAGAGTTTAGTCCTTTATTTCCTTCTCGCAGTGTGACTCTCCGGTAGTCTCAACAGTAACAACCAGGCCCAGATTGTTTTTGGGCCGTTTCAGGTCCCCGGGATGTTCAGAAAAAAAATGCATGGACAACGGAAGCGACGATGATTTTGGTGTTGAGAAAAAAGTTAAGGGCCCGAGAGAATGGGGTAAAAATGGGCCTTATTCTCGTATACCCTCCAGTTGGGACTTTTCTGCTGGTCCGAAACTTCTCACGAGCCTCGTTAAACTTTAAATTCCGGGGGGTCCATTTGAATATCGCATAATGTCGAATTAATGCCGGAAATTCGAGTCGAACGGCCCAGACAGGCCCCTTCTCTCTTTCTCTCTTTCTTCTCCCTCTCCACGCTCCCTTGCCACTCATGGATCTGCACTGTACGACAGTAATGGGGCCCAAAAACATTCGTTCGCCCTATGTACAGGAAAAACGAAGGTTAAGGGCCTCGTCAAAATTTGAATGGACGAGAAGAAACGAGAACCACGAATCGATCTCATTTCGTCCATACGAAAACGCCATATTGAACCCCTTAAGCATCTCGTTATTGTTTTCTCTTAGAATGTTTAGCCTTTCTCCACGAAATTCGATTGAACAATATTTTTTTCCAAAATTTGTATGAATAATCTTATTAAAACGAAATAAAATAAAATGGGGCAAATTTGTTGCAAAACTGAAAATTTTGTTGGAAACGTTCGACCAAACGTTTTTTTCGAAAAATACCAAAAATTTAGTCATTCCAGCGTGAAATATTGAAGAAAGTTTCTTTGAAAAGTGAATTTTCATCACCCCAATCGTAAATTTATCTGACAGTTTCGTTATCAATGAAAAATATTGTCAAAATACGGAAAATATTAAAATGATCAAAAAATATTTACTTTTCAACAAAATATCGATGATTTAAAAAAAAAATTCCTTGGCTACATAACGAGTTTCGAAAAATGGCCGCATGTACGAGAAGAATCCGATGCCGTGACGTTTGGTCGTGGCTGGCCGGTCGTCTTTTGTTTGGGCCCGTTTCATTTTTCGACTATACGTAAGATAATTAATCTTAGGGGCAGTAGCGAAGGCACACAGAGAGCAATGACCAGCGTGGTTTTCAGGAGATAAAGGGAGTTGCGAGGCATAAAAGGGTTTTCGGGTTCGGAGGACTGATAAAAAATGGGCTGACTGGGTCTGCTTTTCCTTGCCCCTTCTCGCTGCAATCCGTGACTGACCCTCGCGCAGTACACGAAGTTGTTGCTGCTCGCCATCTTCTGGCTCGTTTGCTTAAGGCCTCCTTTTTCTCCCTCTCGCTTATTCCTTTATTTATTTCGACCTTCTCCATCATCCCCATCGCTGAGCTATAAGGGCCCCGCAAGAATTGCCCTTCCCCACTTTCTTTTTCCTCGATCCTCTCTCCTCCAGCCCGCTGCTGCTTCTTTTATCCCTTTTAGTTGAAATTAGCCTCGATAAAAAATCGTCTGGGTGAGTAACGAGAATCGAGAGAGACGCTCCTCTATATATGAATTTCTTGTATAGGGTAATGTGCCCAGGATCAGGGGCTTGGACAGTCGATCCAGAGGGGTAAGGCCCACTTTTCAAACTTCCCCAAAATTTCCTAAAACATTCCCAAAAAAAAAATATAAAGAATTGAATGAATAAATAAATAAATGAATGAAGAAATAAACAAATAACTGAATGAATAAATAAATAAATGAGTAAATGAAGAAATAAAATAAAATTCGAAACTACCTTATTTTTTTCGGTTCCCTCTAAATTTTTTTTTTTTTTTTTAAACTTCGTCAAGCTATTTGTGCGTACATATTTGTCCGTAGGCCCAATCATTTGTATCTTTGAGTTGCTCTCCCCCCTTTAACTTTTTAAAATGACCATTTCGTGGCTTCGACGTCCGCGTCTTTGAACCTCGCTCTGTACTTTTCACTAACTCTTCCTCTCTCTTTTCCTCTCCCTCCATCATTCAATACAATTTCTTTTTTCTCCAACGGCCGTCAATAGTTTTACCGTGTAATAATACGTTTCTCTCTGAGAGCGTATAACGTTAACGATCGATAATCCTCATCTCTTCTCGATACGTCGTTAAAGTCAAAGCTCCAACCGAGTGACGACTGTCCGGGCCAGTTTGTATCCCATTAAATCTCATGTGAAAATACTCGTTTATATTCATCCGCATATTCTCCACTTTTTTTGTTGTTGTATTTTTGTATTTTTGTATTTTTTTTTTATATTTTAATAAACATTTCGAGATGTAATGAAAAATGGAAACGCAGTAATCATTTCAACCACATTTTCTATTTTTTTTTGCCTCAAAAATCGCTACAAACTCGAATCCTATTAGTTTTTTTTTTTTTTTTTAAATATTTCAATAAATATTTCGAGATGTGAAGAAAAAAAAATGGTAACGCAGTAATGATGAGTTTAAAGATTCAAGTTGCTGAGTTCTCGTGTCGTGTGTGTGTGTGTGTGTGTGTGCGACTGTTGTGGTGTGTGGTGGGGGGACTGGTGCGTTGAGAGAGAATGAACGTGCAAACCAGTCTCGAGTAACTGGCGTATAAATAATGGCTCGAATTTCGACTGTACATAATTTGAATTGTCGCGTTGATTCGTGTGACGATTGGTTGTAGCGGCGTCAACCGAGTGCGAGAAAGGAGAAACCGGAAGTGGCTTCTTTCCGTTGTTATAAAATGGCTCGTGTGTCGGTTATTTTAGTAAGGCGATGGGTATTTAGCGAGAGTCTTGGTAAAACGAGCTAAACGAGAAAAAGAAGGATCGTGGTTGTCGGGGAAAGGGGTGAGTTCTCCCTAGGCAAGGGGGAGGAAGGGAAAAATCTTTTTTCATTGCCGGATCTCGTTTTCTCTCGTAAATCTTAATTTTTTCTTCGTTTCTCGTGCTGACGGAATTCCTGAGCGAAAGGAGTGTCGCCGAAGCCCCGAGGGGATGCGCCCCGAAGACTCGAATACCTGTGCGCCCTCGACATCCCCCGAGGCAGCAAAAATATTGGAAAAAAAAAGCGGGGCGAGTGGAGCGAGCGAGAGAGATAACAACTGTTCACGGGGTCACGGGGTGAATACCGTTTTACCGACTATTAACTCACTTTTACCCCATTCTCATAGACAACCCCTCGAGCAAAGTCGTCAACGGGAAAAAAAATCGTTTCAGGCATTTCCGGGCGACTTGTTTTTTTTTTTTTCTGGCTCCTTGAGCGAGCTCTCGCCACTTGGGGTAATCTTTCATCATTTTTTCTTTCTCACTTTTCTTCGATTCCCTAGTTCGCCCTCTTTTTCCTACCAACCCTTAGCGATCCTTGCACCCCTCTCTAATTTTTTTTCCTTTTTTTATCCGAGCATTTTTTTCCGCTCGTATTGAACCCCCTCCCGCTTGGGGTGGTTTATGAACGAGTGCGCGTGCAGGTACAAACGTGGCTTCGATATTTTCGGAGGGTATTCCATAGACACGCATTATATCTACCTGCGTCTTATTGCTGAGTGTGGCTCTCTGCGCACAGAGTCCGAGGGATGATCGAGGACGTGGCCAATATATATATATATATATATATCGAAAGCAAGCACGCTCGATTTAATCCCTGAGAAAAATCGGCTCGGCCACACACCATCTTCCGGGGTTAACCGATTTTCACTGCTTTTTTTTTTTCCCCCTAACTTTTCTTCATCCTTTTTTTTCTCTCCAGTCTCATTCCATTGATTCCCCAAGTTTGGGGTGTAATTCGAGTCTGTACACCGTGCGCCGTGTGACCCGTTTAAAGGTTTAAGTATCTCGTAAAGATGGAACATCAAACTTTTTTCATTCCATCACTTTTTTTTCCTGATTTCTCGTTTTTTTTTGCTTTGACGTTGATTTCGTCAGAGCTCTCGGGGCCTGGTGCTTTTTTTTCTCTAAGATCGCTGACAGGTGACGATGACACACACGGTCAATCGAGCGCATCCTCCCATCATTTATTCCCTTAATTTTTTACCCTTCTTTCCGGGCGAATGAGCGAAATTAATTTAAGCTCAATGCAATTTATTTACTGATTTTTTATTTGCGCTCTAATTAGGAGTTCCTTTACTTTCGGTTTTCATCATAATCGACTAATTTTTTTAGTTTAGTTTAGAAGTAAATTTCTGTCATCCCAATCATAAATTTAGCTGAGAGTCTCGTTATAAATGAAAAATATTGTCAAAATAACAAAAATTTCGAAATTATCAAAAAATATTGAGTTTTCAAAAAAATATCGACGTTTTTTAACAAAATTTCATAGTCAGTCGATTGAAATGGACAAAAAACAAATTTTCCCGTCCCATAGTTTCCTCAATGAGGAAGCAAAAAGCGCCGAGAAATCGGCAACTCAATCGTAAATCACCATAAACGAAATAATCACATTATCGCATGAAATGATGGATGGAAAGTTTCGTGGGAAGTATGGAAAGGTGGAAGAAAAAGCTCGAAGGGAACTTGATGTTTTCTGGTTTTTTTTTTTTTTTTTCTCGAGAGCCCGGATGAGAGCCGGAGCACACACAAGGGAGTTTCGTAATTTCGGAAGACTCGTAATCGATCCCTGTACCGTTACCAGTCCACATGTGGCTTTCCTTAAGCCTTTCCCTTCTCTATTTTCGTATTCTTCTTCCGTTTTTTTTTCTCCATCAATCCTCGAGCCTAAACTATCGGTTCTTGCCACTGTTTTCTCTCGGTTATGTGCCCAAAACGAGGCCCCGAATGAAAAGGTTGTGCAGGTAAAAATCTGAAAGTTTGACGTTCTCATGGATCGTCTTGCAGCATCGGGCACACATGTCCGCTCTTGTAATATCCGGTGAGGCTGGAGGTCCATATTATACCTGGATAGAAATCCTCCTGGCCCCCCAAACGTAAAAGGACCCCCTCTAGAGATCATCCGCGCCAAATACTCTTGGCACTCGGCGCGGAATTACGTACGAGACATCGGAAGTCTCTCGGTTTATCGTTCCTATCAAAATCCCTCGGCTGTGGCATTTGTACGACGGAGACGGAAGCCCGCAAACACATGCGGGCAAACATCCAAGGGAGGGGGCAGAAGACGGGTTATGTTATTTCTCACGCACGTCCGAGAACAATTCTAACCGTTTTCCAAAACCTTTTTTTTCCTCCGACTGCTCACCACCGAGATGAGTTTCCCCCATTCATCACGTCCTTAACCGTTCAACTCGACGACAAATCGGGCAAGTTCTCTCGAATCCCTCGAGGACAGTCTGATCGATGTCAAAAAAAAAACAAAAAATTCGATCAATTAATTTAACTTTTTGAGTGAATAATTTTTTTATTTTTTCCTTTATAAAACTTTTTCCATGGAAATTTTTTTTTCTTTTTTAATGATAAAAAATAATTTACGCGGTTCTCGAAATATTTGGGAGTGAAAAAATGATATTGAATCGAATGAAGAGAGTGAATCTTCAGGAATTCGATTGATTCGCCCCGAATCACTCGATTGGAATATCCAAGGTCACCTGTTGAAAAGCAATTACGGGACATCGGTTATCGAGACGTCTCAATTTCACGACTACCCTCTCCCTTTTGCCACCCCAACGGAACGGGACGAGGGGTTCCCCCTCTCGTTCCCCCTGGCCGCATGGCCTACGGTATTTTTTTTTTTCCTCTTCCTGGTTGCAAGTCTGACTGAGAACCCTCGCAAGTTTTTTCCCCAATCAGCCGATCCTCGCTCCGCACGGGACTCTTCACGTCCAATAGTAAAAGAGACTCGCACTCGGAGTAACACCCAATCGAAATCCCCACCACTTCAAAAACATTTTTAAAGGGACACAGTTTCCTGAAAATCATACAAATTTTAGTTCCCTCGGAAACGTGGCCAACAACACGCACTATCGTTTCGGTATTAAAACTCAAAAAAAAATTTCTCATTTTTAATTATTCTTTTTTATAGACTAAAAATAAAATTTTGTCAAAAAACGTCGATATTTTGTTGAAAATTTAATATTTTTTCATAATTTCAAAATTTTCGTTATTTTGACAATATTTTTCATTTCAAACGAAACTGTCAGATAAATTTACGATTGGGATGACAAAAATGTACTTTCCAAAAAAATATCCAACGAAATATCGATTTTTTTCTACAAAATTGTCTTTTTTATTGAGCATCGAGTCTCCGAAAAAGCAAATCGAGACGAATCGGAGGCGATTTTCAAAATCAATAAAGAGTTTCGTAATTAAAAATGAGCCTGAAAAGAGTTTTCAAGAGCTTCTCGAATTGTATTGAGGGAGAAAAATGAGTGGCCGATAGAAATGTAACGGTCTGTTAAATGCTCGTTATAAAGTTTAGCTCGGAAATGATTTAGCAAGCGTCGAGTAGTCAATTAAAAGTTGAAGCAATGAAAATCGTGTAGAGAAATCGATTAAACGGGTTACAATTTAATTTTCATTAAATAGAATCTAGAATTTGTTTTTCCATCGATCGGAAAGTTTGTAATAAACGTGGCACACTCGTTAACGAGACTTCTGGTCTTTCCTTTAGCAAAACAATACGTCCATACGGACGTTAAAGTTTCGACAAGTGCCCCTGGGCCCCTCGGCCCTCTCTCCGGACCATAAACGACCAGATGATTTAAAGCTCGCCTAGTGAAACCCACACACTCAACAATACTCAAATATACAGTAAACGTTTATAAGTCAAGATGTGAATTAAGCGTGTTGCCATTTGGCCAAGTTTGGCTGGAGCTGCGAACGTAAACGATAAGGGTTGGTGAGCGGAGGGTACGTACCAAATTATACTCGACTAATTTTAACGCATTCAATTCAAAAGCCTAACGAATTTCACATCACGAAAAGTTTGCAAAGAAGCAAATGGGCCTAATTGTGCTTTATTCCGAAAAATTAATACGACTGAAACGTCGTCACACTAAACAAAATAATAATCAGACCTGCTAAAGGAGCTTGTCATTTTAAAAGAATAGAAAAATTCGATAAATTGAAAATTTTCATAGTTCAAAAAATAAATAAAAATGGAAAATGCAAAAAATATTTAAAAAATTGTGCCATCGTATTTGATGCTAAAGAAAATTGTCACTAAACTTTATTGAATTCTTCTGGCGTATGTAGCGAACCTCCTTAATTATTTCAACATAAAAAAAAAAACAAAAAACATTTGTTTAAATTCGATAAATTATCGATTGATCATTGATTTTAATTAATTTGACAGACTTAGCTCGAGGTTGAATCAGTTTCTTGTTCCTTTTCTGAGTTTACGTTGTTAAATGACAGCTTAGTGCAATACTTTGGAGAATAAAATAGTCGGAAGCAGTGGACCGAATGGAACCAGTGAAAAAATGATGTTTGGACGTAAAATAGAGAGGCTGGAAAGGCTGCGAGTGAGCTCGTGGATCGATGAGGGATCCGACGACGGATTTATGTCAGATAATTACTGTAATTCAGCGTAGAGGGCCCGGAGGGATTTTCGTGTGTATAGCATCGACGAGGCTGCACACGACTTGGCAGAAACGGACGGAAACGTGGCTAATTGATTGGCACGATAGGACACGGTGGCTCAGAAATACAGAGAATAAAAGAGACGATCGAGACCGCAGGCTCCGTGCTGACCAACACTGCGCTAATCGATTCTTCTTTTATTTCAACAAATCTCCATTGTCAATCACGCTCGTCCGAAAAATCGAATAAATTTTCCACCATTTAGTGATTTTTTTCGATTTTAATGGAAAATTTTCCATTTTTTCGGATTTTTTTCGAAATTTCAATCGAGAATTCTCTCGATTTTAATTTTAATCCAAATTTTCGAGCGATTAGTCATTTTTTTCGATTTCAATAAAAAAATTTTTTAATTTTTTTCCCTTTTCGATTTTTTTTTCAAAATTTAAGAAAAAATCCTCTCGATTTTAATTTTAATCGAAATTTCTCTCCTTTTTATGGTGTTTCAGGAAAGGTCAGGGTGAAAGAAGAGAAGGACGGGTCATCGATGGCGCCGGGAAGTCCTCCGACGCCTCCGCACACGCCGCAGAGTCCACCGCGCCAAAATGTCTCTGGTAACTTGTCGCAGGCGAGTCAAACTTCGAACGCAGCATCACCATCGATGGCTCATCCTCTTCAGGCGTTGGCCAACTCACCCCTAAGTCAAATACTCGTGCAAAATCCTGCCCTGGCGCAATTGCTCCAGCAAAATCCAGCGATATTGGCCCAAAATCCACAGCTGGCTCAGCTCCTCCAACAAAATCTTCAGGCCCATATGGGCAGCGTCTTATTGCAGAATGCCAGGCGCGACGACAACGACGATTCCAGGGTGAGTTTTTTTTTTTTTTTCCCCTCAATTTATATTCTTGTTAGTTTAAATTTCATTTTTCCATCGATTCCATTTTCCTGCCAATTCACGATCCCTCAAGACTTATCTCGTAAAGGTTCATTATGGAAAATTATATTCATTACCATAACAATTAAATTAATGCATAAATTTGATTAATTAAATTTGAAGAAAAAAATTGAAAGTGAAAAAAAAAAGAAATCAAATAATTAATAAAATATAATAAAATAATAATTCATTAGGATTCATTTTAAAATAAAATAAAATGAAATAAAAATTGTTGAATAAAAATAAATAAATAAAAAATATATCGATAATTAATTGAATAATTAATAATTAAATAATTAATCAAATAAATATAGAATATAAAATATATAAATATCAAATAAACAAAATAATAATATAATATTATATGAAAAGTTAATTCATGATGGTGGAGACTTGGGGTTCATTGACCCAGCGTGAATAATGAATCGTGAACGATGCATGAAAGCGGGTGGATGATGAAAAGTAGTAAAGCTATAGCGCATATATCATGCGGGTTGTTTCTTTTCATCATCAATTAGCCGGGAATTGAGATTCTCTCGTGTTATTCACTAAAGTTTTATACAGACTCTTGGGGGCGATCTTTTGTTAGTCACTTGGCTCCTTTGCTCGTCATCGTAACGTGAAGCGGATGGGCCAGTGAAAATCGAGGCGATCCAAACTTTTTTCTTCACCGCGGACAGTCGTTCCTTTTTCTCGACAAAAAAAAAATTCCAACAATTATGGGCAACGTTTTTCCATCATTCCCCCCCCCCCCATTCCCCCGTCCCCCTTCCCCCCTCCCGACCGCGCAAGACCGGAAAATATTCAGCAAGTATGAAAAAGAGGAAAGAATGTACGTCAAAGAAAAAGAGGGATTAAAAAGAATGGAGCGAATTGAATAATGCACCGAAGAGTCGCATCCGCCCATAAATTTGATTTGCGTAAATATGCATTTGGCGAACGAGCAATGACCAAGTTGGTATTTCCTGGTACAAACGTAAATTAATAAAAAAAAAAGAGTAAAAAAAAAAAGTAGGCAAAAAAGTGAGATGGAAAGTTGTGATATTGAGATGGCAGGAGAGGCGGTTATTGTCGAGAAACGTACAAACGAATAATCACGATGCAAAAAATAAGAAAAAAGTGTGTGTATGTGTGTGTGTGTGCTGGAGTTTGGAAGAGAAAGACAAGAGTCACGAGGATAAGACAGAAGAAAACCACACACGAATTCCACGAGCAGGAATCCCATAGCCGGAGAATCGAAATTATTCATCCCGGGCTTGAATTTTTCGTCCTCGTGTCGTTTTACATTACTTTTGCGCCTTTGAATATTAATGGGCATATGCGAACGTTCTTGCCTCTTTTTTCCTCCCCCTTGATCCTCTCCACCCGTTTTTACCGTCGACCCTCATTCCCCCCTTGTATTTTCTCCCTCTTCGTCTATCCCATTTGTCTCTTCCTCTCCTCTCGCTCTCTCTCTCACTCACCAACCGAGAATATATTCGTTCTGCCCCCCCCCCCCCCTCCTTGCCCTCCTCGCGTTATGGCATAAGACAAGAATAAAGCAACATCGCATATAATACTCGAAGCCTCTATGTGCGCCTCTATCTTTCTTCTCTTCCTTCTTGTTTCACGTGTTTCTTTTTTTTTTCTTTTCTTTTTTTAACTTTTTTTTTTCTCTTTTCTTCGTGTCTCTTCTTTTTTCTCCCTTTTTTAATCTCTTATTTCTTTCCTCTTCTTCGCGTTCTTCTTCGTCTTAACGTTATTCTATTGTTTGCAAATCAGCTCTATTGTTTTCTCATGTACCCTCTGTAACACTCCTTGCTCCCCCTTGCCCTCCCCCTTTACCCTTTCCCTTCTACGCCTTACAACTCTCCTCTATGGATTTATATATTTATATGTTTATGCATCTTACTTTTCCGTATTCTTCTTCCTCCTCCTCCTCCTCCTCCTTCTACTCTTCGTCTTCTTCTTCTTCTTTCGGCTGGTCTTACTCTTCGCCAATATACGGTTGCGAAATCCATGCGCCCGTGGCGATATGCTATTCCACTCCTTTTCATAATACAACTCGCCAGCTTCGCTGCTGACCCCATAGACCATTATATTCTTCATGTGACTCCCCCCCCCCCCCTATTCGACTTTTTCCTGCTCCTTTAATTTCATTTCATCGATACAATAATGATACTCTCCGCTGTTGTAACAAATAATACTATTTCCCTTTTACAATTTTTTCGAGCGTCTAACTCGCTAAGATCCACCATTTCGATCGATCGCTTTGATCCTATAATTTTCTGTTTATTTGCGCAGAGGCGTATCAGGAAAAACACATAGTTTCTTCTTTAAGGAGGTTCGCTACCTACGACTCTATGATAAGAATTTCATTCAATTTCGTGATTATATTATTTAGCGTCAAATACGATGACACAAATTTTTTATAATTTTATGCATTTTGCATTTTTTTAGCTTAGCAAAATTAAAAAAATTTCTCGGCTTTTTAAGGGGTTCGCGACATACGACAATATGATAAGAATTTAATAAAATTTCGTGATAATGTTCTTTAGCATCGAATACGATGATACAAATTTTTTTATATTTTTTTTCTACATTATTTTGGAATAAATTGAGTTCACAATATACAAAAGATATTTCCACACAAATTTGGATATTTATATTTAATGCTAACGCGTATTTTTACGAAATGTCATAAAGTTGTAATAATTTCGAATTTAAAGCTTAATAATCGTCAGGATTTCTATGCAAATTCGGTGCAACGGAATTGGGAGTTTATTTAATAAACTTACAATTATGAGCTGGACTCGGTCGAAAAGCGCGAATGGCTCGCGATTATTAATTCAGTCGTCTCGGACTGGCAAGGGCTTCGGAAATCGTACAGGATTCGAATAATTTGTAGCACCGAGGTACGGCTTCCTTGACGCTCTCTTCCGACCATCAGCTTTCTGTCCTCTTTCCATATTCTTATTTTATCCTCAGACTTTTCGCTTGTGTCCATTTTTTCACTTGGAAAATGATTTTTTTTCGTTTTTTTTTTCTCGATAAAATATATTTTTCGTCATTAATTACCGGCGCCCATGACCTCTGTCAGTAATTAGTGTGTAAGACGGAATAAAATAGAGTGGATTTCCTTTTGCGATCGAACTTGAACGAGCGAGCAGGCGACGAGCTCGAGAAAGGAGAAAAGAAAAGTGAAAAAAAAAGGGGGAAATGAGAGGATGGAATAAAAGTAACCGGAAGCGTCGATCGCTTTGAATATTCGATGCCATTGTGGTGGGTATTGGCACGAGGCAAGGTCACTGAACCGAGACCATATCAGAGAGTCCTCCTCCTCCTTCTCCTCCCTGGCCTCGCCGCAATCATCATTTTAATTAAACTCGCACTATTAAATGCGTTTCCTCACTTTCTCATCAAATATTCCTCGTATTTTCCTTCACGAAACCGGAAATCATTGATAATGGCCCCTTAACCCTCTCGTCTCATCGCCTTAATATTTTTTCATTCGTGCTTACTCACCACTCGTTGAATAATTATTATTTCACAACGGCGTGTCAACGAACGGGTTAATTAACAATATATATGTCGAAGAAAAATGCATCCAAATGTTAGCTCGACATTCCCAACGAGCCGATTCCACGAAATAATTATTTTTTCATTGTCCGTTAATTAATTCATTGAAATTTTATTCTATTCAGATTCCACCGACGATCGTCGGTCTGGCATCGATGAAGGTCGACTCAGCTGATCCCAAAGTTTCTGGTAAGTCGATTTAGTATCTTTATTTTTATTTTTTTTCATCCTTCGATCTCGCACGATAATTCTTTTTTTTTATCATTCTTTGACAATTTATAAAAAAAATTCGCGTCGTATCTCGATTGCTCGCTCCCATCCTAATTTTTTTGTTTTTTTTTTCGTCCTCCGAGCCAAGTGGAATGTTTGACGGAAACGCACATCATGAGTGATGCGTGTATATCGGTCACACTCGAGCGTCGAGGAGAATCGTGCTGCGCTGAGAGTTTCAGCCGGTTTTGTGATCGGGAGAGCCCGCCGCAGGGTGAGCCTGCTTCGCGCTTCTCCCCTTTATTGAAATATCCGCCCACAGCATTATGGGAATTATGGAGGAAATTAGATGAATCCCCGGCTCGTAATACCCGCGCCGTACCAGAATTAATCTCACGAAAAAAAAAAAGAAAACAAAAAAAAACAAAACATTCTTCTGGATTTTTGGAGATGAATGGAAATCTCCGTGGTGACTATTTTTATTTCTAAACTAAACTAAAGTTTTATTGATAATTTAAAAAATTTCGTTATTTTGGCAATATTTTTCAAAATATCCATATTTTCCAACAAAATGTTCTTTCGAATGAAAGTTTGGAAAACTTTGCTCAACTTGCTAATGTCAACGAGACAGAGAATGGTCCCGACAAAGGTTTGATGGTCCAATCAGCCATTCGGGATTTCGATAAACTTGAACACAAGCATATGCTGGTCGTCCCATATAATGACGTGTGTCATTAGGCCATAATTTTGTTTGATTCGTCGTTAGCTCGGGGATGCGATAGAATGATCGGTATAAAGTCTTAGAAGCGTTGAATTCTGAGTGACATTAAAACAATATCTCGAAGCAGATACTGAAGAATGTTGGGATACAGATCGTGCGGTACGCGGGGATGAGAGAGCTCGCGTGGATCTTGTCTTGATTGAAATAAAAGCGAATGCGAGAGAGGAAGAATCTCTCGTTTCTTTCTGTGGACGAAAGCGCGCGCGCTTGGTACGACAATGTGAAGTTAAAGGGGCAGGGGAGAAGCGAGGGGGTGACGGATTGTCCGACGTAAAAGGGAATAAAATAAAATGTGTTGGTCCGCGTTGGACGTTGAGGATGGAGAGTGAGGAGGGTGGGTGGGTGGGTGGGTGGGTGGAGCGCGCTCAGATCGGGCAACACGCCGAGCAGGAGGGATCGCGGTGTAAGCGAGAGAGAAAGAGCCGGTCAGCAATCAAAGCTGATTAAGCCCACAACTGGGGAATCTGTGGGGCCAGTGTCTCACGCCAATCTCACCCAATCAGTCGTATGTGGAGCCCCGGCCAGCCAGGCAGATTTAAAAAATAGAATGCCTACTGTCAATTGTCCCATAATTTAAATAAATCGAATAAATGGACAAAGTGGCCAATTAGAGTACTTGCCACTGGCTTGCGAGCCTCCAAACCTATAGCCTCTTCGTTCCTTATCACTCCCATATCTATATATCCATTAATATATATCTATATATCGTCTTTACCGATTCTGAGCCAACTAAACGATTTATATGGAATAAAACATCGGAACGAGGCGAATCGGCAGGCGAACGACCATCCTTTGTTTACCCAAAATATAAGTAACAATGGAGCGAAGCTCCAGAGTCCGTTGATCGATTACGTCACGGAGAAACGGACGTGATTCCGATCCGGAACGTATTAATCCAATCAAGTATCCATTTTCGTCAATTACCTTTCCTCAATACGATGTAGCAACGATCTAGAAATTAATCAGTGTCTTTTTTTTATTCTGCTCGGTCCTTCCCCCCGCCGACGTTTTCCAAGCCCCCCCCCCCCCCCCCCACCGTCTCTTATCTCCGTACGTTTCTCCTAATCCAATTTCGTTCCCTACGTCCCTCGTCGCGGACTGTTAGGAAAATTTTCACTCCCATCTCTCGTCTGCGCTCTCCTTTCTCGATCGCTCGACCACTGCGTGGCTCGAAAGCTCCTCACGTCTTTTGCTCGACAATTTTTACTTTTTATCGGCAAATGAATTGCTTCGTGCCCGTAAATGTTTCTTGGTCCTCCGGGGAATGGACTTTATGGGAAAAAGCTCTCTGCTCGCTTGGTCGCCACTCGGACAATGAATTTTGACGAAACGCGACGCTGACGTCAAAGAGGACAGGGCGAACTGTCGCGCGGGTTTCGCTCCATCTGCATCAAGCAAATTTAATCGAGACGCGAGCGCGATTAATACCGCTCGATAAATTTGAGAGCGTGCATTGGCTCCGAAAGGTCGAAGGGGAATCATTCCTGGTCAAAGTTTTTGCGTTAGTGAGTAAATAAATATTTGACAAGCTGTCGAAGAATTTAGCGGCGGCGCGCGATATCGCGGCAGAGCTGATTTTTCAATGCGCGGACTGGCTCTCGCTCATTCGTTTCGTTTTATCGTCTTGGACAATTGAGGCGAGCGTTCACGTATCGACATTTGCAATTTATAATTGCAAGAATATGAGGAGGGGCCACAAAAAGGTAACAACAAAAGCTGCTGCTCGCGACGCTGCGGAAAGGGGCAAGAGGGAGGGGGCAGCAAGGGGCTAATTTCTCGTTTCGTTTTCTCGAACATTAAGAGCCCGCGTCCTCAGCAATATCGGCGTTGCCGCGCACGGCCAAAGAGAGAAAGAAAACTAGAGAAGGGGCAACTTATGTGTGCTGTGCTGCTGCGTGTGCATGTGGAACGGGGCGACGCTACGGATACTCAGACACAATGGCACTCTCGTAAAAACGAGAGACCTCTCGTACCCCCAAAGTCCTTTCGTCCGAAGAACCCGAACGCGCATATAACAGCCAAAGGATTCGAAATTTTATATTTGAAATTTATTATCGCCTCGGCCCTTCCTCTCTCTCGCTTTTTCTCAGTTCCCTTCTCTCTCCCTCTCTCTCTCTCTCTCTCTCTCTCTCTCTCTCTCTCTCTCTCTCTCTCTCTCGAGTCCAGCTTCAGAAAAGGAATGGACCCCATGAACGCGCAACGAGTGGGGCAACCGGAGGGGGGGAGTCGAGTAGCTGGCGCGCCAGCGGCCTAATTTATCGTTCCTCAACTTTTTATTAATTTCGGCCATTCGAGAATCGGCTCGAGGCTGAGATAGCGCTCCCAGCCGAAAAGGTAGAAAGCAAAGGAGGCTAAGGGGTGCGGGACGAGAACAACATAGCCACACCGCCCCAGCAAACGCATTAAGGGAACACACCGTTCGCCAATCCCTTTTCAACATACCGGAATGCAGTTCTAATTTTTCGTTCTCCGTTTCTTCCCTCTCCGCGTCCTGTCGCCGCCGCCTCCTCCTCCTCCTCCTCCTCCTCCTCCTCCGCATCCAATATATCACCTATATACACAAACTCTTCAACTTTCTGGATCGCAAATTCGCCTCGGCCGCGATCGCGATACAACCATTTCCGAATCACGGATCATAGAAAAAGTCTACTTGGAGAACACTGAAAATAATTAAGCTCCAAATTTCTTGCTTCGTACTTTGCCGATTAACAACGCCAAATCTTGAATAAAGTTTTGTCACCCCAATCGTTAAATTAGTGGACAGTTTCGTTAGAAATAAAAAATATTGAAATAATGAAAATTTTGAAATTATCTAAAAATATTTAGTTTTCAACAAAATATCGACGTTTTTCGACAAAATTTCATGGCAAAAAAACGATATTTTTTTGGATCCGTTCGAGAAAACGTTTTTTTCGAAAAAGTACAAATTTTATTCATTGCCAACGCGAAGTATTGAAGAAAGCTTGTTCGGAGAGTACATTTTTGTAATCGTAAATCGTAAATTGAGTTGACAGTTGGCGGTTAAAAATGAAAAATATTGCCAAAATAAAAAAAATTTGGTAAATAATGAAAAAATATTGAGTTTTCAACAAAATATCGACGTTTTTTGACAAAATTTAATTTTCAGTCCGCGACGAATTTTATCACCAATTATTTTGCTTGTTCGCTTGACTGTCGGATCGCGTCGCAAAAAGCGTCATGATTATATGAGAATTGAGTATATAGTTGCGTGCTGTTAGCATTGAGGCAATAAGTGACAAGCACCGGATGTGGTTTTCCGCATTGTAATTCATTTGTATCGACCAATTGAAATCGATTTGTTTGATTCCGATCCAAGGAATATTTGGCAAAAGGAAAAGTGTCTCGCGAAGACGAAAGAAGAAGTTTGCTGGGTGTGCAGGGGTTGCAAGGGGATGCTGCAAGGAAACTGCTCAACTTGCGAAATAAACGAGGGCGTTGTTGGCCGAGTGAAGGAGCTTGGCCCCGATTGCTTTCGGGAACGAGAAAGGTCCGCGCGAACGCGACAACAGAGAAAGAAAAGCTTTGCTGGCGCGATTGGCGCAATCCGCGTGCCGTCCTCGAAACCGAAAGAATTCATCGACGACTGACCGAGCTGTTATTGACTCTAGCAACGATCCCAAAGCCTCGTAACTCCGTGGCCCCTAAAAATCTCTTCACTGGCTCACGAGATCGCAACCCGGCAATCGGAAAACAACACGATCTGACACAGACACGTACACCATTTTCATCTTCTCTCTCGTCATCATCTGCGATCTTCGCTCCAATTCTTTTTTTTCCACGACCGACATTTTTTTTTCCTCTCCGTCGCTATTTGAACGTTCGAATCATTTTTTCTAATGGCGCATTCGTGAAAAAAAAAAAAAAACACCCTGACAATGAAATTTTACCAAAAAACGTCAATATTTTGTTGAAAAATCAATTTTTTTGAAAAAATTTCGTCATTTTGCGAATATTTATCATTTATAACGAAACTGTCAGTCAAATTAGCGATCGCAATGCCAAATTTTTGTGATTTTTCGAAAAAAGAGTTTGGTCGAACGTAACCAATAAAATATCGCGCTTTTTCAACAAAATGTTCTTCCCACCAGTGGCACTCGATCATTAACGAGTTGACGTTGAAAAAAAAAAATCGACATTTCGTCAATTTCCTTAGGAAATTATTCAGTAATTTTGATGCAGCGTCGCTCATTTTGTTCCCCAAGAAATTTGTAAAGGGGGAGGGATGAGGGTGTTGAGTACAGTGAGCAAGCCAAGAAGGTGCGATCTCGAGCATGACACGATGGTCCGGCTGAGTTGCAGCGTCAAACGACGTCTCTACATACACGAGGAGCGATTTGCCTCCCAAGATCTTGGAAGCGGAGCTCAAGCCATCTCTTTGGACCTTCGTCGAGAATTTTTTTTTTTTTTCCTCCTCTATTTTGCATCGTTTCATCGTACCATTACATTATTATTATGTTCTGGTGGCGAGGACGCGAGCACGCACGAGAATGATCCATACCAGGAATCGAGAACAATTGAGCGATCGTTTTAGATTCGACGTTTCACAATTTCGACTCGTTCTCGTCGAGTAGTGTACGCGCGATCATCGATGTGTGTCATCCTAAATGGGAAACTTTAGTGAATCGGCATGTGTTGCTGGGTCGCGGGGGTAATGAGAGTCACAATACAGACAAAAAATGTAGAACGTACGAATAAAAATACACAAGTTTGTGTGTACGAGTGTCTTTGTGTCTGGATGTGTGTGTGTGAGTGTCATGGTCGATTTAACCCCGAGACGGAATTCCACTGCCCGGGAACGACGCGGAGCTCGCCGAGTCTCCGAATTCTCGAAGGTCGTCGTTTTTTGTTTTTAATTTTTTTTTTTTCAATTTTTCCAAATAATTTCTTCGTTCTCATTTTTTCTATGATCCCAACGCACTCTCGGGCACGCTAATCAACCGCCGCAGTAATTTTCCAATTGGTTCCCTCGCCCTTGACTCCTCGTAAAGAGTTTCTCGCTCCGTGCACGTTTTTCTACACGTGGGAGTTGATTTTAATTTCCAAAATTTTTCGGGGCAATCAATCATGAGCCGAACATTATTTCCTGCTCTTGGGTTAAATCTCCCTTTTCCTTTGCTCACATAGATACGCTCCGCACTCCTGTGGTGCGTTGGCAAAGGAAAAAAAACGAGGAATCTCGAGTCTCGATGTTTCGTCAGTGCTGGCCGCGCGTACGACGTTCCAGAAATAATATATACACCAAATTCTCTTCATCTTTTTTTTTAATGTATGAGGCAAAAGCTCACACGCGCATCTTTCTCATTTTCTCCGCTCTTTAACGCCACAAAATGCTTTGCCTTACTTTCCCTCTCGCTCGCTCTCTCTCTCTCTCTCGTCGGGATCGTTGCTGATTCGAGAGTCACGTGGCATCCGGTTTGTTGACTATTTCAAGAATATAATAACGCCGAGTAAAGGGTGAGAAAGGGAGAACGAACTACCGAGCCGTCTCGTCGAGCCTGAGCTTATCTCTCGAGCTGATGCATATTCGTGCGAGTTAATTAACGACAAAAACGAAATAAATTAATAAAAGAAAGCCTGAAGCCTCTCATATATTTCTATTATTAATAATAATAACGGTTTGTATGCAGAAATCATTCCGGAAATCGTTGTCGATGATCGTTCGTAAGGAAAATTGCCAATTAAAAGGAATTTTTTCCAATTTTTATATTTATTATATTATATTAAATAAAAATTATATAATTATATATAATTAGCCGAATAGTCAAATAGTCGAAGAGTTCGACTGTTCCCAAGGCTGATGAATTGGATTCTCAGGTGATTGCTTCTTTATCGCGACCAGCAGATCGAAGGTCAGCTCGATTTTTTGACGATCAAAGTCTTTTTTTTTTTTTTTTTTTTTTTCTTTTTAAATAGGTCGATGATCCAAGTCCAATACTTTGTGGGTATAATTTGAGGTTGGAAATGGTGATTGGGAGCTATGAGAAGAGTTGCTTTCTATTCTTCGCTAGAAGTTGCATGGTATACAATAGAGATAAAAAGTATCAACGTGCTCCAAGAGTCGTTGACCACGAGACGCGCAACATCGATCGAAATGTCATCCAGTTTATTTGAATATCTTTTTTATTTTTCCTCAACAATCGCGTTCTCCATAGAGGGAGAGAGGACGGTCGTAAGGTTGGTAACCTCATGGAACTTGATTGCCGCGAGGCCTGAGCTTCGCGGAGTATCTTTGCTCTTTCGATCGAAGCGGATTCTCGTCTATTTTTCAACTAGTTGTTCTGCGCGGAGAGCGGCCTGCACAATCCGTTTTGGCTTTTGGCACAAGGGTCCATTTCGAAAGAGCTTCAAGCAGTTTAGTTGTTGTACAAAAAAGCTTCAAGAGTTTTAACAGTGCGGGGAGAATTTCGTTGGTGAATAGAGAAGAATTGAGTGAAAGGGCGAAAGCACGAGAGAGAAACAACTATAGCGTCTCGCCGGACGTAAAGAAAATTCTCGAGATCGCTTTACACGTCCCAGCCAATTAAATTTAGAATATTTTTTAAATTTCTCCGATTCCCCACGACCGAATTATTTGGCACGCGATCTATACGTACCACGAGTGCATAGCCTTGCATAGACTCGAGCTTTTATATTCTTTCTCCCCCCCCCCCTCCCCCTCCCCCCTCTTCTCGTTTTTTCTTTCCCTCTCTCGATCTATCGCAATACACAAAACACTTTTAGTTTGGCCTAGGCTTCGAAAAACAATCGTGGATCGAAGCCATCCTCATTCGCTTCGATCCACATTTTTTTTATCCACATTATAATTATTTTAATTAATTAATTTTTTATATATATTTTTTATACATTAATACATAATTATATATTACAAATATAATATATTATATTAAAAATACAATATATTTTATTTATTTAAGATTATAATTTCTAATCTGTAATGTATTAATACATAAAGAAATATATATATATTGAAAAATTAATTGATGAATATAGATAATTAATATATATTTGTTGGATACGTTAGAAATTTAGAAAAAAATGATAAAAATTTGGAAATTATGAAAAAGCATTCATCACACCGTTAAACAAAAAAACTTTAACGTTTTTTTGATTAAATTTAATTTTGAGTTTTGGGAAGAAGGTAATAAATAATAATTGATATGGCTTATCGTGAAACATAGGAGAAAAAATAGGATTCTTAGCCCTTTATGTGAAAAGGAAGGGAGTCTCGAGGGCGAATAGCCCTTGGCGTATAATCCACCCTTTTTCACGAATAAATTCCCTCCATTCTCCGTGTAAACCCCTTTCCCAATCTTCGCATCTATAATGATACAGCCAACTGAATAAAAAGAAGAAAAAAAAGTGTGTACAATAGGGCGCGATGACGTGATCCATTTTTATTTTTCTTGCTTCTTGCCTATGCCAACCGTTCGCCATCCATAACCTCAATATTCTCGGCGTCGAATTTCCTTATTTTGACAGCGGTCTGCCGATCCGTGTCGCTATAACGCGCTCTCTATTTTTACTCTCTTTTCTCATTTTATTATTTTCATTATTATAGCGAGATCGCGGGGTGAAGAAATTTAACGAAAAATCTCGTCTCGATTCACATCTCTATTTATTTCGCTCAGTCGATCGCGCGGCGGCCCATCGCCAACAAAGGAAATCCATGAAAGCTTAAGGGAGGGTGGCACGCAGGAGGGATGGAGGGGGGACTTAAAAATTTCTCTCTCTCTCTCTCTCTCTCTCTCTCTCACTCTCCCCCCTTTTTCTTTTCATCTTGCTCTTATCCACATTTCATACGAGCTCGCCCTTGTAGCTCTATTTGAATTTGTCGAAAGGGTTCGATTCTGTTTATTTTCAAGGACGATTTTCGAGATGGGGTGGACATGGCCTGAAGGGTGGGGTTAAAGCGCGTTCATCGACGGAGGCTGATGTTGCATTATAAGCGCGTAAGGGTGTGCCCCAGTCGATATGGGCGCCCCCCCCCCCCCTCTCGAGAAAAAAAAAAGAAAAAAAAATTTTCTAACGCGTCGCAGTTCCATGAAAACTCGTGGCAAATGGGGGCAACCATATGGGGGTGGCATATTCGTCCAAATATGCGCCAGCTAGAGCATCGAAAACCGAAGAAAAAATGATTTTAAGGGGCTGATTTGAACTAGGGGACTTTTACGTCGACCCCTAACTTCATTTTCTCCAAATACACGAGGGCCCTAAGTACAGCGAGTACGAAAAATCTATACTCGAGCAAAACGTCGCCCCCCCACATATAAATATATACAGACGACCGTACGAGTGATTAAAAAAAAAAAAACCAAGCCTGGCACGTCGGACGGAGAAGCAAATTTTATAAAGCGAGAGAATTAATCCCCTCTCCCCTGTTTGCCCGCAGGGACCAGGGTGGGGGGCAACAAGGGGCGCGCGTGTGGACTGCGGAACACATTAATTGAACCCACTTTTTAGTCTCTCTCTCTCTCTCTCTCTCTCTCTCTCTCTCTCTCTGGCCGATTGCTGCAGGCTGCAATGTGAACACTCTGAAAATCTTGCACGTGGCGTAAATTTTAGACTGCACCCGCTCCCTGGACTCTATTGATTCCAACATTTTCTCTCTTTAGCCTACTTCGCTTGTTTCTACATTCAGGGCATGATAAATTTCCCCAGGGATATAAGAAACTCTCCAAACGAGGGATCGCCTCCTTCCAACTAGCCTCATTGCCCTTTTTTCTCGATCGAAAATCTACAAAAGAAATCCACGTAATTATTTTTCCTTTTTTCCCTTTTAATAGAAACAAAAATTACTCCATTTTTTTTTCAAATCAGTCACGCCGGAGCAGAATCTTTTTTTCGACGAGATTCGAAACTTAAAATCAATTAATATTTCTATGATAAAAAAATAAGAAGATTTGAAATTATTTTGGAATTTGATGAAATTTCGGGAACATACTCTTTATTATTAAATATAAATATACAAATTTTTGATAAATTTTCCTCTACATAGTTTTCGAGTTATTCAACTTTGGAGTTTGCGTTAAACTCAAATAATTCGACAACAAAAATAGAAAAAAATGGTGTCATCGTATTTGATGCTAAAGAATATTATCACGAAATTTTAATAAATTCTTATGATATTGTCGTGTGTAGCCAACCTCCTCAAAGGCCAAGGAAAATTTTACATTTTCCTAGGCCAAAAAATCAAAAGAATCCGAAATCAAAAAAATATTTAAAAAATGGTGTCATCGTGTTCGATGCTGAAGAATACTATCGCGAAATTTAATAAAATTCTTGTCATATTGTCGTACGTAGCCAAACTCCTTCGAGGAGTTTGGCTCGAGCAGGAGGAATAAGAAAATTAATTTGTCGCGCTGATGCTCGTTAAGAATGAAGGGAATCGACTGCAGTTCCATTAGGAAAAGTCGTAGAAGTTGATGGAAAGAAGGTGCTAAATTGCGGGTAGAGTGTGTTTAGGAAACGAGATGGAATGGGAAAAAGAGGCTCGGGCGAGGGAGAATGCGAGGAGTGAAAATAAGAGAGCGATGCACCGCAAAACGGGATACCAGAACGACTGCCATAACGTAATTTTGACAGAAATAACATCGGAGTAGAGTCCTAAAGTACATCCCGTCCATAGTCCCGGGTGTTCGAGAGACAATAAGTCGCGGTGCAACTTTCCAAGGCGCTCGAGCAACACGTCTCCCTCGCTCTTTTACTTTTCGCGCATCTTAGAATAGTCGCGCGCGCGGCATGAGAAAAGCCTCAACCCATTCGCACTTTACTTCGTCTCGCTTCGACTCCGCAATCTTCACTCACTTTCCCCCTCCCATTAGTCTCTTTCTCTTTCTTCCCCTGCGTGGCGCTCGGAGTTCTCGCATTCCCGGAAACTCCGCATGCACCTAACCTCAATCCTTCACCGTGGGTTTTAAAAGCTTCCATCCGAGACTCGACGACGACGACTCATTTTCGCTGCGACGCTCCGCATGGAAAAAAACAAAAATCGAAAAAAATCAAGAATATTGAATTCCTCGTAATCCCTCCGGCTCTTAATTACCCGATCTCCTGGAACTGCACAACTTTTCAATTCTAGCCTCTGATTTTGCACTTTGCAATTGACAAGCAGAAACGTTTGTTATTTCTTTGGATATGTTCGACTAAATATTTATTTGAAAAATCACCTAAATTTTGCCATCGCAGAGCGAAATATTGAAGAAAGTTTCTGCGGGAAGTCAATTTTTGTCACCTCAATCGTAAATTTCTATGACAGTTTCGTTAGAAATGAAAAATATTGTCAAAATGACAAAAATTTCGAAATAATGAAAAAATATTTAGTTTTTTGACAAAATTTCATTTTTAGTGCACCGAAATCGTTCGCGCAAGATGAATTTTTTAAAATTTCTCCGTGTACATCTTTAGAAAAAAAAAATTGTACAAAAAAATGGAGAAAGAAGATTAGGAGGCTGCACGATGAGTATACGCGATCCCTGTGGCATTGCTAGTGTGGCCCCCGTATACGCAGTTCACCAACTTGGGCAAGGATTATAAAAGGGTTATTCAGCCGAGACCTACGGATTAAATGATAAAAAAGGATGGAGAGTCGGAGAGAGAAAGGGAGATAGAGGGCGAATTTGGTGGCAGCATATATGGGAGCTCTGAAATACGGGACCTTTTCAGACATCGGGGCTCTTTTTGAAAATTTTAAACCCCTCCTCTCCCCCTCGAGCTCCTTCTTTATTTTTATGCACACATATATATATTTTTTCTTCGTTTTTTTATTCGCCCGGTTTTATATACGCACGGGCTCGGAGAGTTTTAAGAACGTGCGGAATAAAAGGGTTTCTGGGCCTGAAAGACCCGCAGGAGAGAGAGACGTGAGCCAAGGGCCCGAGCAACACACACGTTCCACTCTCGCGCTCCTCTCTCAAGCCTCAAACCTCCTCCTCCTCTTCTTTAACCCTCTCCCTCCCTCGGCCCACCAAAGTTTCACATATTTTGTTTAAGATTCTTCCTTTTAAGCGCAGTCACGTTTCGGCCTATTTTTCAATGTGAAAAATTCTATTCCCATATGTCCGCGCGAACCTTCTTCCATTCTTTTCTCTTTTCTTTCCGATGATGGCCGAATCCACCGCGCTGCCCGAGAAGCATTCGAGGTGTGGGCGAGGGTGGCTTTACATCCTTTCTTCCTTTTTTTTCTTCTTTCTCTTTCAATCCGCGATCCTCCGCTCTCTCCATTCAACTTTTTCCTCTCCAACTCCCGTAAAGTCGATGTGTCTTTCGTATCTTATAAAAAATAATCAAACTATCCACTGGAAATGAAATTTTCTCAAGAAACGTCGATATTTTGTTGAAACCGGTGTAAAAAATATTTTTTTTTTTCATTTTAAACCACTTTCGATCGGGATGATAAAAATTTACTTCGCAGTGAGGACATTTTTGGGATTTTTCGTTTAGTCGAACGTATCCAACAAAATATCGATTTATTTCCGACAAAATTTTCTTTCCAGTGAGTCTTAATCGTGATTCGATCGTTCGAACTTTCATAAATTCTGTGAATTATAATTTTCAGTCGTTTTATTTAATCCTCGAGTTTCGTTGGTCTCGAGAGAGGCAAATAAAAATGTAGGAAATTTGAAGAACAATGAGTGCTGGTAAAGCATGTTTAATCATGAAATATTCGATCCAGTCTGCGAACATCGTTGCATAAATAACATGGGAAGATACATTGGGTCGGGGCACATACGAGATTGCGCGCACGTGTTTTTCTTCGTTCGCAAAGAAAGGTAGTAGGCGGATGTGGGGAAAGAGAAGAAGAAGAAGAAGAAGAAGAAGAAATGAAAGGAAGAAGTAGGGTCCTGGCGAGCAAGACTTTTTCCCCTTCCCTAAATCCCATCGAGAAATATTCGACAATTTTTAAACTCGTTTCTGAACACATTCAAACGTCGGGGGCAAGTATTTCTCGGAATCGGGGATGCTCCCGCAACTCTTGCGCTGTGCTGTTGTGTTTTTTTTGTTCCGCATCTTCTTCTTCATCTTCCAAAATTCTTTTCTCGTTCTGCAGCTCCGCGAAGTTGGTTAAAATTTTGATCCTCACTCTGGAGACTGTAAATATGTTAACGATCATTGGTTTGGTCGCAGGGACAAAAAAAATTGAGCTCTGCGAACGATCAAAGTGGCGAGAAAAATTAAGGGCTTCGCGGTCCTTAATTTGGCGTCAAATCGTCAATTAGAAGTTTTTTTTTCTTCTGATGCGCGCGCGAGAAACTAAAAATCAATTGTTTATCGAGGCAGGATAAATTTTAGGTTGGAACTAAAAAAGTAGATTGAAAATTTGGTCTCGAGAATGAGGCTCGAGAGCTGGGCGGTTAGCCGGAAATGTTGAGGATTTTTTGTTCTTAAGAAAGTGCCCTCGGGGCCATTAAGATAGTTCGGCGTTTCGATAATTTCGGTAGCACTCGCGAATCTTACCGGTTGTCGCAAAGGTTTGTTGAAGCACTTGGCCAAGCGCGGCGACGATTCACGTGAACCTTTTTCCTTTTCCCGTCTGGTTTGTGCCGAGAATGCGAGTCGGCGAGTGTTATTCCTCGCCGAAAGATTGCGACGCGGGCGGTCAAGCGCGCTTGATCGACTCGTCCCGCGAAATCGTTGAAATCGCAACGACGGAAAAACTTGGATTCGGAGTTTAATCTGGAACGCAACAAGTCCGGGCAATCCTCATGCCACGTGTTCTTGCTTTACGATTTTTCGGCAAAAGTCATGTTGCCTGAGCAGGAGGGATCCTCGTGAAAAATGCCAAAAGTTACTCTCTGTCCACTAATTCCCGAGTCCTCGATCGTCCGCGTTGCAATTCCCTCTTATTTCTTCATTTTTTTTTAATTTCATTCCCGCGCAGCAAATAACGCGAGAGTACAACCAGTTTTTGGTGATCGTCACCTCTCAGTTGTTGCCGCCTCGATGAAACAGACTCCTCGTGGGTCGACGTACTTTCGAGCCCATAACTCTCGCGTATCGTTTGGTCACGAACTCGAATTCACCGGCCAGTGCCACCTGTAGACGATGATTTTCAGCATCCCAATTGATAGGTCACCGGTCGAAAAGTTTCTCGGTGGATGTAGTTCAAGCGTTTCTTCTTTACCGACCCACGATCATCGCGGTCGGTATCGCAGACTTTGCGAAATTTATTATGGGCTGATTAGAGCGTTTCCTACCTTATTGAGCGTCGGTGATGATTCCTTAAATTCCCATTACTTCAAGAGAACGTGATGGGAGCCGTAAAAATATGTTTTTGGACTTGTTATTCTTAGCAAATCTTGAGGATCGATTTATTAACATTTTTATTTCTTTATGTTGCAGCTTTATTGAGGCAGAGCATGTCACCAGTGGCAGAAAATCTCATAGGCTCAAAATCTTCGGCTCCTCAGCCGATAATAGATTATTCCCGATACGTGAGGCGCTTCTCCTCGGGTCAAGAATGCGGTAGCCCATACTGCAAGGAACTGGGATGCAGGGAACACTTTCATTGTCTCGATTGCAGCGGCAGAGTGTTCGTTAAGAAGGAAGAAATGATAAGGCACTTCAAGTGGCACAAGAAACGCGACGAGTCCTTGCAACATGGCTTCATGCGCTACTCTCCCACCGATGACTGCTCGGAAAGACATCCCAGCCGATCATGCCCTCACAATCGAAAACAAACCCACTATCATTGCATTCATGATAATTGCGACAAAGTTTACATCTCAACGTCCGATGTCCAGATGCATGCGAATTATCATCGCAAAGACTCGGCCATCATGCAAGAAGGCTTCCGACGTTTTCGGGCCACGGAAAACTGCGCCTCGGACTACTGCCCCTTCGCCGGACAGCGCACTACACATTTTCATTGCGAACGTACCGGTTGTACTTTCACGTTCAAGAATAAGGCTGATATGGGTAAGGGATCAAGGATTACATCTTTGACCTTCAAAGTCATTTCAATTGCTGTTGAAAAATAAAACGTTCCGCTGTATGGCTTCTCACTAAACTTCAATCACTTTTGTTCCTTTCAGACAAACACAAATCCTACCACAAAAAAGACGAGCAACTGTCGCGAGACGGCTTCAAGAAGTTCATGAAGAACGAGTCATGTTCCTTCGACCAATGTCGCTTTTCAAGGGTCTGCAATCATATTCATTGCATAAGACCCCACTGCAGCTATGTGCTTCATTCCTCAGGACAATTGTTCTCTCACAAGCGTAAGCACGAGCGCCACGAGTCTGAATTGGCATACAGGAAGTACAAGCAAGCTGGAGCTATTGGTGCACGGCCGTCTTGGCCGGTCGAGGATCTGGGAGCACAGAGTTTGTCGCTGAGTCTCAATGGCGAGAGTTCCAACGAAGGACGCGGATCTCCTTCGTATTATTCGATGGAGGACTCCTTCCAGAGTGCAAGCGACTTGGCGATGGATCTGACGGCCTCAAACGTGACGACACCCGTGGGTAGCCTTGCCGGTGGAAGTTCCACTGTGACTCTCAACGACCAGCCTCCCCAATCACCGCAAAATCTCACCGCCGCGGAACTGGCTTACCTCTCACCCGCATCGTCCGATTGTCCATGCAATCTTGGCCGCGAACACCATCACTGCGGACTCGATCGTTGCGGCGCGACCTTACGTGATCCCCGGGAAGTTCGTGAACATCTTCGCGAACACGAGACACAGGAACGCATAACTGACGCCTTCTTCGAGGAAGGCAACTGCGATGACTCTTGTCCGTACTCCGACAAGGAGAAGCACTATCACTGCAACTGGGAAAACTGTCGGGAGGTCATACTAGCCACTGATAAGCCGTTCAGAAGATTGCAGCATTATAAGATCCACGAGTACAGTAGACAACTGAATCTGTCGTGTTCGACCCAAGTCCTCTCGTCCGATGTGACCTTGACCCATCTGACCAACATCGACGCGATGTTCAGGAGGAAACGTGGTCGTCCACCAAAGAACCGGGTCATTGAGATCTGGTCGGGAGGTGATCCAACCAGCCACACGCAAGATTCACCGCAGGCCATATTCACAAGCTTCAAGCTGCCAAAACCAACGCCCAGTTCGACTCCCAATGCCGTCTCTGAGGAGCGCGAGGGTAGCGTCTCCCCTGCCAATAGCTCGGGTGGCGAACCGGAAGGCTTCTCCACATACAACGTTGACAGTTGCCCTGATCCCGCTTGTGTTCTGAGGTCCACAAAACACCATCATTGCTCCCAGCCACGCTGTCACTTTTCCACTGATCGACCCGACCAGCTCTTGATGCACAGCAAAGATTTCCATGACAATGTTGACATACCCCCTGGTTTTGCCTTCTACGACAAACTCGTCGATTGCCGACTGCCTGGCTGTCATAGCAATTGGGTCAACAGGCATTTTCACTGCACCAGACCGAACTGTGGCTACTCCTTTGTCCGATACTCCACCATGGGAATGCACGAGAAACAGCACTCCGGTAACTCCAACGACGGAGCTTTAAATCACAGTTCAATGGAATCAGCCAACCAAGAATCACAAACCCAGTCATCAACTGCATTGATGGGTGAGACGTCTAAGCCAAGAATTCAGGTGAAAAATCCTTCGGAATTGATCGACAAACCTGATGCGGATGACAACCGGCTGATCATCGATGACAAGGACGCGGCAATCGGCAGCCCCGACGCCAGCAAGACTACCGGTTAGTTGAACATTTCTTTCCAATCATCTTCAGTTTTATTTTCCGCTTTTTTTCTTCATTCTTCTTCTTCCTCCATACTTTTGTCCATTTCTTGTTTGATGCACTGCATGCCTGCATGAAATCGCTCCGGACAAGCACACCCACACACTTTTTGTTCTGCCGCAATGCGTATTTTCAATTTTGGGAACTACCCAATGTCATCCACTTTTTTGGACCCGAGCACTTGGTCAATTTTTCATGACCACGACGTTTTTTGTTATTTTGGAAAAACCGAAGCATGGACTATCCATCAATAAAGTACAAAATCAAAGTTTTTGATTAGCCGAGTGATGACGTGATTTCTTAGTTTATAGCTTTACTTACCTGACTCCACACACCCCACAATTTTGAAGTTTTCTTCTTCGTCGCGCTTCCGACAAATGTAAGATCCCCTGAGAAGCGATGGTCTTGTTGGTATTTTTCTTCTTATGTTACGTGTGTGCTGCGTTATATATATTCTTGTTGTTAAAAATCTCACGCGAGGAATTAGAGGGCGGTATTTTTGAAGTGTTGGTTGTTTGGTTGATTGTTGCTAGTGGTGAGGGCGGCAGGCACCTATTATCCGGTCAGCGGACCGCCGTCGTGCGAGCCCGCACTACCGGGGGCTGTTCTGTCCATGCGAGCTTCCGTGCACCAAGGTTTGTGCCACCGTTCCAGTTTTTTTCTGTCTTTGTTTTTTTTTTCTTCTTCCAAACGTTCAGTGGCCCAAAAAAAACGAAATATCAAATGAAACGAACGTTTTGGCTAAAATTGTGCAATTTCATCGTTTCAGAAACCCAATCGATGCCTTCGACCAGTTCGAGTTCGGCTCACACAGTCTATGGGCCTGAACAGAGTTGCAGCCGCCCGTTTTGTAAGCTGAAGCGAAAGAATCACTATCACTGCAATGCCTGCAATCAAGCGTTCTCGGAACTGGACCGCCTGGTTGCCCACATAGCGAAACACTCGACAGGAGCCATTTTGAGTCAACAGCAACATGACATGGTGCCATCGACTCCTCCAGCGCCTGCTCCACCGTTGGCTCCTCCGCCACAACAACAAATGTCATCCGTAGTGGTCCCGACGTCGCAGCATCATCAGCAACAACTGCAGCACGATTACCTTGCTCAGTTATCACAAAAGCACGAGTTCATGGCCCAGAATGCACAGATGGCGCAGAACATTCAGAGCTTCCAGAATATGCAGAGGCAGATGCAGCAGACGCTGGGCCAGATGAGCCAGCAGCAGTCGCAGCAGCAGCAGCAGCAGCAGCAGCAGGTCAACATGAAGGAAATTAAGTTAGAAAGTGGAGTTAAGCGCGAACCGAACGAATCCTCTCGTCCCGAGGACATTGGGAGCAACATTTCGATTATGGAGGCAAACGAGAACGGTCACATGATCAAACAGCAGCACCAGCAAACTTCCCAACCTCCACCGAGTGTCCAGCAGTCGCCAAGCGTTCCAACGGCCTTCGAACTCGATCTTAGTCACGGTTTTCACTTTCCAAGTCCTGCTGTCATGGCGGCAATGAACCAACAGATAGCTCTGATGAATCAAGCCCTCCCGCCGTTCCTACAACACGGTGGGATGTACGCCGGAGGTCCAGGACTCATGTTCGCGCCTGGTTTGCCACCCGGCAACTTTCTGCCACCAGGTAGAGACGAAAACCCTTTGGCATCCTTAGCTGCCAATCTGAACCTCAACAAACGGGCACTCTCCCCACCCGACGTCAACTCCAACGAGGCCAAGAAGCAGCGGCTACACCATTCGATGCGGATGCTCAAAGACGAACCCGTGCCTGAAGGTTACGTGAGGTTTCGCTTCAACGAGGATTGCCGATATCCGCACTGCGGCTATCGCGAGCACCAGACTCATTTCCACTGCATGAGGCAGGACTGCGGCTATTCCTTTTGCGACAAGACCCGATTCGTTCAGCACACGGCGCGCCATGAACGTCTCGACACTCTTATGGGTGGGGACTTCCAGCAATATCGAGCAAACGTCCCTTGTGGACGAGCCCAATGCGCCTACACCTCCAGTCTCGGCTCGATGCAGAACAAAGCTTCTCACTTCCATTGCCTCAAGTGCGATTTCGTCTGCACCGACACCAACAAAGTCGTGGCTCATCGACGACAACATGCCAAACTCGACAGCATCGCCGCTGCTGGCTTCCAAAAATTCACACCCAGTCAACCTTGTGGCGCTGTCCAATGTCAACATTCGGGCAAACAGACCCATTACCATTGTCTTCAATGTCAATACGCGGTTCTTGGGCTGGCCCAGATGTCAGCCCACAAGTATAGACACATGGACGGCTAGAGCCCAGGAAATTAAATCTTTGTGAATTATTTCCATACCGCCTGCTCACAGGAACCTGAAGTGGTCCATGGAAGTCCCGGAAGTTGGAACCAATTGCCGGAAGTGCTGATTAATCTGCAATGGCAACGGCCAAGCCGAATCCTTTGTTCCTAAGAACGACTGATGAAAAAGTGTTGACTTTTATTTCTCCCGGAATGTGCGAACCGACGATAAACATGGCGGCGACAATAAATACCAACCGAAAGCAGCGACCAGAAGAGCCAGAGTCTGAAGAGAGTGTAACTAAGTAACTTTAGCTTTAGCACAACGTTTAAAAGACAGACATTGTAATATTTAATTAAGTAGTTGAAAAGGAAGTGCGTAGTGTACAGTTTTCGTTTTCTGCACTTCCCAACGAGTTCTCGGATGCCGTAATGGGACTCCGCTGAAGAATTTGCTGATTCGTGCACTTCTGAGGCATCCGGGAGTTTCTTTTTTATTACATTTGTTTCTTCACTCTTACCGTACGACGGGAAGGCACGGTCGAGATGGTTCGAGCTCGAAGTCTTTCGAGTTTCAAACGTTGGTCCACGCTAGTCAACGTTTTCCCTTTCTATTTTTTAATTCTTTCGACTTTTTTTTTTTGTTTTCTTTTATTTTCTGTATCATACATCGACCTTGGGCAATAATTACTGGAATTGCTAAGATCCTGGACGTTCCAACGAGCGAGAAACGATCGCTATTCCGAAGAGACTTGATCGACTAAATCGCAATAGTTTGTGCTTCTTCGTCCCGGCGTTTTATCGTATTACAAGCAGTATTGAGATGGACCTTAATGGACGAGGCACAAAAATATGAAAATAACGTACAAGTCTCGCCACCTCGGAACAATAACGAATCAAAGACTGCAGCGACCGATCCAGCACCGATATTTTTATGCTTCCAAGGCGCCGAATTGTCGATCACACCAAAATCGACCTTTGCCTTTCGCAAGAAACGCAGAAATGACCTGCGCATGTTGGCGATTTTTAAGTCACTTTGTATGCGGAATTTTCTCCAAAAAAACAATAATGTCAGCGATAAAATGAAAAACAACAACAGTTACGAAAATATATGAATATTTATGTATGTATTATCCAATGTATATTGTATGTGTATAATCGAGAACCGTTAATCCTTTAAGGGCATATGAATAGAGATTAAGCGAGGAAGAGTTGGCGCTTTTTATTGTAAACTATTTAGAAGAAAGTGAGGAGGAGCAATGCTCAAAAAAAAGGGAACAGTTGGCCAAAAAATGTTCAACAAATAGGGCCAAGTCCCGTCGCCAAGAATTGGCGTTTCACGTTTATTTCGATGTAACGGAAATTACGAGCGTTAAAGAGCTCGTACGAACTTGAGATTTCTTCGTTCGGAGGTTTCGCTTTTTCCAACGTTCACCGCGCGTTCTCCATCGAGAAGGGAGCTGAAAATATACTCGAGCGACTTTTTTTAACAACGTAGAAAACTCTGTTGGGGTGCCTTCGGAGTTTGACTTGACGTTTATTTTCCGAACACACAAACTAGCACCGTGCCTTAGCTTTTTTTTTCAATGGCAAAGTTAAGAGTTCGGAATTTTCATTTAATAGTAAAAAAATTTGAAAAAAAAGTTGATGGACTATTTGAACTTGATAATCAATAAATTCGTGCCCTTTTTTCTACACGAGAATTTGGCAAAATAGATCGAGGCGAAAATTGTTTGGCAGGAATATTCGATCGTCAATTCTCGTGGACCCGTAATAGTGCCTTAAAGAATTATCATCGAGGAAATCGTCGCGTTTTATAAATTCTGTAAAATTCTACGGAACGAAAAAAAAAAGCGATCAACACAAATGGAGTCTCGAGAGAAAAACGAAATGATTTTTTGGGCCATCTGAAAATTTAGGAATCTCGAGACATCCACCTTAACAGAGCAGAGTCGAATTAGATTAATCATTTTATTTAAATAGTAGCCATTCCATAAGAAATACATAGACACGTTTCGATAGTCATCCACCCTGAAACCCAATTCGTCCAACGTTTGAAACTCCCATTTTTACATGTGGATTTACAAGCTACTCGGATAGTTCCGGATGGCAACGACCTGTGGTTTCCAACTCGTCACCACCGAGTCTACTTTAACAAATAATCCTTCCAGTTCTTGTACATAAAGTCTCGTGTTTCCCTCCCGAGAAATTCTACACTGACTCGCCAGTTTCCATCGATTGCGGTTCAACCACTCAAATTGGCCTATTTCTCTATTTTTTCTTTCCTCAATATTATCCCTCTTTCACTGAAAATTTAATTTTTTCAAAAAACGTCGATATTTCTCTGAAAACTAAATATTTTTTGATCATTTTAATATTTTCATTATTCCGACAATATTTTCCATGTCTAACGAAACTGTCAACAAAATTTACTTTCCAAAGAAACTTTCTTCAATATTTCGCGCTAGAATGACAAAATTTTTGTGATTTTTCCAATAAATGTTTAGCCGAACGTATCCAACAGAATGTCGATTTTTTCCAATGAAATTTTGTCAAAAAACGTCGATATATTGTTGAAAACTAAATATTTTTCAATGATTTCAAAAATTTCATTATTTTAACAATATTTTTAATTTGTAATGAAAGTTTCTTCGATATTTCTCCCCACAATGCCGAAATTTTTGTGAATTTTTCGAAAAAAAGTTGACTTGAGCGTAAAAAGAAAATTTTCATTTCATTGGGACCGAAAAGTAGCGGACGAATTGGGTGCAGGTAATAGCAGCCATATGAGTGCCATACCACGAGTAAATCACAAACGTTAATTAAACATAAATGCATATAGATAAGGCGAGAAGCGAGTGACAACGAAGAAGAACCGAAGAGAGACGTTGAAGTCCAACGAGAGGAGAAATTTTAAGTGCGAGGATGAGAGGGAGAGCCGAGAATCGAGAACAAACTTTATAAAGACATCCCTGTTGTAAAATATTTATTTTAGAGCTTAGTTTAATGTATTTGAGAGAATGTATGAGTTGCGAATTCCCAAGAGAATCTTGGACGCGAGTGATTTGTTTAAAAGGGCAAAGAGGATTGTCGATAGCGTTGTAAACGTTAACGAAGAGAATCCGACGAGAATTGGTAGGGTTGGTGAGGGACAATAGTCCGACAGCATGAACTTTTCATTTCGTTTGAAAAATCGGACGAGAAAATCTGTAAAAACTGTAATTTTTTTTTTTTTTTTTTTATAAATCGATGCAGACGTAATAAAAAATTCGATGAGCCTGGGTCTCATGTTCGATGCAAAGTGCGAGAAGCACGGTGCTGGATGTGAAAGAGACGATGTACAGAGAATCGAGAAAAAAAAATAGTCAAAATTGCAAAGCCACGAAGTAAAAAAAAAAAAAAAAAGACCCTTCGATTTTCCGAATTTCCCATACCGACAATGAGCAAACAGAGTGAGTCACGAAGCGTAGAGACGCGTGTCCCTGGTATACGAAAATCGTGCGATCATTAGTATTAAACAAGACGTGAGATTGAAAAAATATCAAAACCACAAAAAACAAAATTAATGACAGTAGCAATGAGAAAAAAAAAACAAAAATCAATTAGGCTGCAGAAGTTCTGCGAAGATACGAGAGAAAAACTATTATATACTTTTATCGATTATATATCGTTATTAATTAATTTTTGGTTAATAACCTTTATTATTATTATTATTATTATTATTACATCATTATATTATTATTATTATTATTATATTATATTATGGATTAAAACCACACCTTATGTAGCTGTGATTTTGCTTTCAAAAAGTAAATATAAAAATCATATTTATAGCAAAAAAAAAAAATGGAATGTCGAGCAAATTTTTTTTTTCCCTTCCCCTTTAAGAATAAGACGTCGTTGAATTATTTTCGTTTCATTTTTAATCCATTTTTTTGAAATAATGTTTATATTATTATTGAGGAAATGAAGAAAATAAAAAATTGACGCCGTTATCGAATAAACTTGAGATTTTATTTTATTGCATACTATTAATCGCTTGCTCGGGATTTTGAACGATTTTTTGAGAGTTCTCCACGCCGTTGAGATATTCGGGGAAGTTATGGAGTTTCACGCTTTCTTATTCTTTTTGAAAATCGAGGGAAATTCTTCTTGGACAGCCCTGAGGATTGTGGGGGAACGGAAAACTGTTATGTCCGTCTCTTTCGCACTCACGAGACTTTTGACGACCATCCTTAAGGACGAACAACTCGGTTCGTTGCCATTTTATGAGTTTCTTCCCTCGGGTCAAGACTAATCCAGTTTTCAGGGAAATTTTGAACGAAAATAGAACTCCCATTAGTCAGTAAAATTTTCTCATCCTTGCCATAAAGTCTCGGCCCAAAATAGATCCTTAATCCCTTGCCAAACGACTCGCCGCCAGGACGAGAGCGGTTTTTCCTACTTCTCGTCTCTTCGCAGCTTCGTCAGCGCCATGACCTACGATCATCTCGCCTTCAGGTACGTCTATTTTTGAAATTTTTATCGCGTTCATCTCGAACTTTCATCTTGTCCAAATAAATAAATAAACAAAAATAATAAATAAAAATAATTTTTAAAAATTAATAAAAACGCGAAAATGATGCAATTCTGCACAGTTTATGACCTTTTTTCTATGCTCTGTATAAACCCTTAATGACTAAATGAAACGGAAAAATGTACAACCTCCAGCTAAATCCGCAAACAGCTGCCATCGGCCGTTGTATTTTTAACTCTTTTGTTTCTCTCGCAAACGACAGTTTGAGTCTCTACTATCGGATAAGAGATAATGAGAGAGGCGTACGTGCGAATACATGCAGCTCCGCTGCATCTGCTCGCTGCAGACAGGGCCGACGAACTCGCTCATGCGTCGGACGTAAATATCCTCCAAGCTCAGCAATTGTTTAAAAAAAAAAATGACTTTCCTTCGGTGTTGTTTTTGCTCGATCCGAATAATGCTAACGCAAGGTACAATCGCTGCTAAAAATTTTATGATACAATTTAATAAAAACAATCACCTTTTCAGGCGCAGGAAAAAATAGTCTGTCATTTTTCTCTGGTTCTCGATATTTTTCAGAAAAGGTTGACTCGTACGAAAATATCATAAGAATTTAATAAAATTTCGTGATAATATTCTTCAGCATCAAATACGATGACACTATTTTTTTTCTTCTATTTTTCGCCTCCATAGTTATCGAATAATTTGATAACTATGGGTCTGAACCCTTTGCTTGTGAACTCTCGTGGTCAGTAACTCGAAAACTATGTAGAAGAAAAATGTCAAAAAATGTGTAAATTCATATTTAATACTAAAGAGTGTGTTCACGAAATTTCATAAAATTCTAATAATTTGATAAAATGGCTCGTTAATTAGTAAAGCTGTGGCCGCGGGGCTCGTCGTGTGTAGAAAAAAAGTCACAAGATCGTTATAGGCGACTAGTCAAAAAACTGGAAATTTCCAGATTTTTTTATATGCAATTCTGGTCAATTAGTCCAGAATCTTTATCGCATTATCACATATCACATTAACAGCGATAACAGCGAGAGACGGGCTGCACGGCTGGTGCGAGGAAAATTCGAAACCAAAGGAAATTAACGTTGGCTCGACTTTTTAATGACGAATGGAGAGAAAAATTGAAGCTCTTAATGTGAATTGAGAAAAATTCGAAAATTTCGTCCCATTTCTGTCTTCCCGCCATTTTTGTAACTCCGACCAGAATCCTTATCGATATCGAAGCCCCGAGGACAGCCCGAGACACAACCGGAGTGAAAATGATTCTAGATCAAAGAGAACCGAGGAGCTAATGACATGTTGAAAAAAACGAGCCCCAATTCTGTGAGGTGATCGAAATTTTCTACATTTATCGTCACCGAATTTCGGTGGGCCACTGCTCAACGTTGACTCATGGAAAAAAAAATAGAAAAAAAATCGGGCAAATAGCGAATCATCGAAAGAAAAAGATTTTCTGATGCAAATTCCAAAAAAAAAAAAAAATTCATTGTCGAAAAATTTTTTTAACGGGCTCAACGTATCGTGACATTAAAAACAAGTTTCATTTTTCTTTTGGCCAATAAAATCCCGCCCACGAAACGTAAACATGAAACGAAATTACTCGAGCCGAGCGTAAATATTAGATGGCCGTGCGATGACGAAACTTGGTACGTCGATCATTCACACCGTCGCTCTATTTTTGTCGCTCCAATGACAATCCTTGTCGCGTCTGGGCGATTAGACAACAGGCCCCCACCGATCACGTGCTCCCCGCATGCGAGCGTCACTTTGACAATGCAAAGGGTTCAGAATTGATGTTGAAAAAACTGGATCTGACGTCGTACCAAAGAAAAAAAAAAAAACAAGAATCCCTCGATTTTTATTCTTCATAATAAAAAGCGATCGTCGCGAGATACGGAGTCAAATTTTCATTCGGAGTAAACACGCGATATGGACGGACACGATTTTTGAACGACGAGAAAAAAAAAACTATTTATATATATAAAAAACTAATAATTAATTTTATTATTCCTATTAATTATTTTTATTATATTTTTCATTATTAATTATCGTTTTTATTTTATTATTATTTTGCTTTAATTTATTTTATATATAGATATAAAATCATGTATATAAAAAAATTATATACATGTGAAAAAACCATCAACTTCAAATGATGAATAAAAAGTGAATTAATTTGATGACTTTTTCGCCGAGAGGTTCATTCACGAACGTTTAAAAATCCTTTTTGTTCTCCCTCGATTTTTTTCTCCAGGATCACGGCGAAAGCATGAAAGGGAAGTTGTTTTTTATGTCTCGTTTTCATCGCCAGGCATGAGTAAGCATGAGTAATCAATGACTTTTGGAAAATTCCTTGCCTCTGTCCAAGATTGAAAATTTCTTCGATTTTAATTTTCATATCTTCAAAACGATTGCATGCGTTTTTCCAACAATGGAAATCCACGCATCGCTGAGTAACAAATCGATACTTTGCTGCGTGAGGAAAAAGTGGGAAAAAAAAAAATCTTGAGATAGTTCACGCACTCGTGCTATCGAGGATGCACGGAAAATTCTGGAACGCACGTGCGAGTCCTATTGCGTACTTGTCTCGTTAGCTTTGATGAGGTATAATAAACGAGGTGAGCTGAACGAGACATCTGCGGGGAATAACGACAACGCGATGTGTTAGGCTTAGTACGAAAATCACAATGTATCGTCCACGGGATGTGCGTACAGATTCTTCCCAGTTGCAAATAATCATTTGTCCTCTCTCCTCTCAGTCTCGTTGTTATGAGCCATGCGGTGAAATTCCAACATAATTTCATCACATCATTAGCATTTTTATCTGCCACGCTGATAAAAAAAAAAATACCCGATCGTCATAAAAAAATACAAAATCTATTTTTGCACTAATTTCAAGAAAAAAGAGAAACGAATTACGTTCGTGAGAGAGATAAAAAAATATTTACACGGGATTACTCACCTGCCGGAGTGCAAAGTGCCACGTAATTGAAAACTCAACAGAATCAATGACTGGAATGATTTTTTTTCTTCATTTTTTCATAATTTTTTTTTTATATTTTACATTTTTTTCAATATTTTTATAAATGCCACGAAAAATGTATTGAACATTTTTCGAGAAATTAACCATTTTTTTTTGTGAGATTAAAAAAAATCGTTAATGAAACATTTTTCTCATATGTGAGACGTTTTTCTCGTCACTGTACCTTTGGGAAGGAAAGAGTAATGGAAAAATGCCAGTGCTGGCATGAGGAAACCCACTGTATGGATGAAAAAAAGTGTTCACGTGATCCGGATGCTTGGCAAGGTCTGCCAGGGGCGTGGGTAATAACGCGAACAGTCGGGAACGGGGTCCGATCACGCATGGACCACGTGCTCCTCAGCTCGTTAAATGTTCGCATTCGAGACTCCAGTAACGGCTATGAAAAAGGACATGGATGGGATTGACAAGAGAATGAAAAACCGAGCGGAAAAAAAATCTTTGAAATTTCGATCGGTTTTGTTATCATTTTCTCAAATCGTTTTTCTTTTTTTTTCCTCCAAGTGATCTCTCTTTTGTTAATTTGTGAGATTTCAATAATTAAAAATTTATATAATTATATTTATATATTTATAAATTTATTTCAAAGACGCTTTTTATCTGAAAAGAAAATTCCGTTGGCAACGATCAAAATTTCTTGGACACGTTCGACTAAATGTTTTTTTTTGAAAAATCACAAAAATTAAGTCATGGCAGGGCGAAATATTAAAGAAAATTTCTCCGGAACGTAAATTTTTGCCATCGAAATCGAAAATTTTTCTGAAAGTTGCGTTAAAAATAAAAAATATTGTCAAAATAACGAAAATTTTGAAATTACCAAAAAATATTGAGTTTTCACCGAAATATCGACGTTTTTCGTCAAAATTTAATTTTCAATGTAATTGGAGATTCCAGCATCGTTATCAATTCGTTATATTCTCCGATTTGCATTGGCACATTAATCATGCGCCCCTGCACATGCTCCTTCATGGCAAGCCTCGTGCTTATTGCATCAAAGATCAATGAAACTTTGCGCGAAAAGAAAAAAACTTTTTTTTTTTTTCTTCAACAGTCTCAAGGATCCGCGACAGATTTATCAACGGAGCTATTCGTAATATGATAATGGGTGTCTGCGATTGAAATTGACGGTATGAAACTCACGGTCAAATGCTGATACGATTTTTTTCGGGACGATCGTTATAAAATAATGATTATAACGGGGCGTTAAATATTTTTATGGGGGAAAATGCTGGCGATTGTCAAAGGGAGAAATGTGTACAAATGCGAGAACATATCTTGTCGCATTCGAGTATGTAAATGTGTGACTCACGTGCCTCACAAGATATCCAAGTGATTTTTTAAATCTTGACCCATATTTAACGCCATGTAATTTTTGGTTATTCGGTGATTAATGTGAATCGGAAAAATTCTATAAACAGATGTCAATGAAATTTCCATTGTCAGGCGGGCTAATTATCTTCGAGACATAATTATCCCGCCTCTAATAATATTTTCGAGAGCTGCCTAACGATTTTTCACTTATCCAAAATGTCAAGCTCATCCCATGTAAAAATATTCTGCAAGAATATCATTACGATACAGGAATTTTTCTATTGTCAACAAATAACTGAGTCGTTTGACTTATGCCCATAAATTTTCGAAATCTACTAAATTACGATTTCTTCCAAACTCAACTCCGGGTCAGACTGACCCGATTGCGGATTTTGAACGGCGAGTTATCTTTGGACAAACGATTATTCGTCTAGCCTGTGACGTTTCTAGTATTTTGATCTAATCAAACTAGGACAACAACATGGGGATAAAGTTTTTCGTCTCTACATAGCCGGGACCTGAGATTTCGCGAAAACGGCAATAATAATTATTTTATTTATTATAATTACAATTATTAATCATTAATTCATTAATTACGGTTGTGATAAACACAATAAATTAATTCATCACATTATGATTAATTAGTATAATTATAATATTTATATTATAAATATTATAAATATATGAATATAAATATATTATGGATAGAAATGAATAAATTATTATAAATATGATGATAATATAATATTTATATTCATAATTATTCCATAATAATTACGAATAAATTTATATTCATAATAATGATAATTATAATGATTAATTAATAAATAATAATGTTATTATAAAACTACAACGATCTCGGATCATGCTGAAGAAATGAAATTAATGTTTTCTCTTGATACTGTAGTTCTAAATGACCCGAACGTTTTGCATAATTTATTTGTTCCAAACGAGTTGTTTTAGTTGCACATTTTCTGTGAAAAAATAAATTTCACGAATCGATTAGTTTGCGAACGACGTCGCGTCGCGATCGATCGATGTGTAATTTTCAAAATATCATTACGAATGGAAATTGGAACGTTACGATCGATGTGCACGCTTGAAAATACAAAATCTCGGGGGTATTTAGCGCGTGGATCACCCCGAAGGTCAAACCTGCGACGAGTCGTTATCAGTATGAGGAAACATCGGTGCCGGGCTCGCCCAAAATTCAGTGGTCTCTTTTCAATGTCTCGAGGATGGAGAAACCGGTGGACAGTTCACGCACGCATACACGGGCTCTCGAGGATTTCCTCATTATTGTGAATCACTCGATACTCCATTCAATGACTCCGCAGCTTTCCATCTCTCTCGCTCGATCAATTTGCATCGTCCAATTTATTGATTATTCCTGATGTCTGGTTTTGTTCCCCACCACAACGATATTGCGTCAACAAACCAACGAGGACTATGCAATTTGGATTAAAAATAAAACCGACCAACAAAATGATTTTCGTAACGGAATAATATCGCGGGGTTAATTAATTTTTCTCTTAATTACTGAAAAAAAAAAAAAAAAAAAAAAAAAAAATAAAAGAAATTGATCCCATCGGAATAACCGGTTCGTTCCAAATCCCCGGATCTCCTTTCGACACAACAATGTGAACGAACTTTGCTTGTTTCATCCATTATTTTTTCATTCATTGTGACATTACTAGACCTCACTCCCAATTAAGATTAAGTCATTGCGCTTGGACGATGATCGCTCGTTATGAGCAACGTGTCAACCGATAGATCGACCCCTACGAAAAACAGCAAAAACAAAATTGGTTCAAAGGACATTCGTCTGGTCTCTATCTCGACTCTATAAATAAATATTACAATATTTAATTAAGCAAACTTTGACTTTGGCTCCATTACTTTTTTTTTTCACGTCTACATTTCTCAAGATTCAAGGCAATATGATACAAATTTAATACAATTTTGTGATAATATTCTTTAGCATCAAATACGATGTTGTCGAATTATTTGAGTTTTAAATGACGAGCCTGAAGTTTGCATCGACGCAATTCCACGAAACAAAAAATCAAAATAAAAAATGATTTCTCACTTTTTGATTTTTATTTTTTTTTATTTTTATTAAAATTTTTTTTTTTTTTTCATTTCGTGGCCAGGCCTCACCAAATTTCATCAAATTCTAATAATTTTGAATTTTCCTATGCCTTTCGAAAAAGCAGGAAGATAACTCCAGAGCGTTTGGAATTAAGTACCACGATTGCTCCACGTGCTCGCGTCCCTCCTCCATCTTGGTACAATCAATCTCTTTCAAATAAATCTGACGTACGTGACCAAATTACTTGTATCCTTATCTTTTTCCAAAATAATTCTCCCCTACAATTTTCTTCAAAGTAATTCCATGAATCAGAATCGTTACGATTCACAAATTCGTCAAAATGCTTCACCTCTAATGCATTTTCCAGTGAATGATTAAAAAGTCAATAATATCAAGAATGATGGTGAACAAAATTTTTGGCTGACTCAAGAATTGGTGACGTTTACTTCCCAGTTGATTGGCTGGACGAAAACAAAAAATTCTGGAAGATCTCCGGGTTGAAATAATTTTTTGTGCGGGTCATGGAGACCCTGAAAAAAAAAATCAAGAAAAATAAGCGAACCTTCGATTTTCCAGGCACAAAGATTCGTCCCCAAAGACGCGGTTACGTCGAGTCGATCAATCTTGAAATATATTGCGACGTAATGCCCCAGCTCCTGTTATCGTTGAATTAAGTTCGCGGCATTGAAACGCTCGAGCCCCATAAGACGACGACGTCTCGTCACGTAGACGAGTCTCTAGTATTCTAGGCTCGTGTATGAAAGTCAAATACACTGGTCAACTGATCAGATTTTCGGCTTCGCGATAAAAGACTCGCCGCACGTGAGGATTCACGAAATTATCTATAAAATGGAACTCTCGTTACTCATACTTTTTTCTCGATATTTTCAACAACAAGTCTCAAGACAATCGTCACGATAAAAATGTCTAATCTACGTCTGAGCTGAGAGCCCAACTCATCCGGAAATCTTGCAATTGCTTGTTCAGACTTTTCTGATACATTTTCCAATTTCGAATTTTTGCTCAATTGAAAAAAACAAATTTGTTTTTTTAAATTATTATAAATATAAATTATTATTATTATTAATATATTATTGAATTATTATTATTATTATTATTATATATTATAAATTATTATAAAATTTTTTTTTTAAATCATTTGAAAAAAAATATATATATTTTTTTTTCACTCAAAGAATGATTGCAGGATTGCTATCGAATTATTCCGCATTCATGAATGTCCGAATAATTAATTTTTAACCCGGTGACTCCATTTTGCATAAAAGCTCGATTCTCAAATTCGGAGCAACTAAGAATCGTCGCCCTTGATGTACAATTTGCAATATTGGACTCGGTCAAATTTTCGTCGCTGCCAAATGGCGTTGACATTTAAATCATCAGCCTGCTCGTATAACATATATATATTTAATTTTTGTTTTTTACTCGTGAGAATAATCGAAAAAGTTTCGTCAATAAAGCATTTTAGTGGATGAAATGCAAAAATTCTTTTTTTATTCGCCCTCAGAAAAGAAAATGAATTTTCAGAGTGATCGTTTTTCCATAAACATCTTTTTAATCAAAAAAATGCAAAAATTCTTTTTCGATTTCCCTTACACGAGCAGAGCAAATGTTCAGAGTCATCGTCTTTTGATTTCGGGGTTCGTAATTGCTGCAAATGGGATTTGACGAATTCGGAGAGGCTAAAGACTCAATGGCGATCGTAATTTGCAGCAAAATGCATTTCATGGTGTTGTTCTGTTCGAAATGAGTGAGCAGAATGGATCGGTTATAGGTTAACGATACGATATCGTTATCCTTGTCGTTGGCGTGCACGAGAACGAGAAATGGTTTCCCTTTGGGAGGCTTCGTCGGGGGTTTTACACACGCAAAGTCTGGACGTCGATGAAGCCGGCTTGTTTGCCGAGCGGGAGCATACACAGAGAGAGCGTGGAGGGGATTCCGCGCGTAGAGTTGCGCGTCGGGCCATCGAGGAACGACCAAGCTTGGCGAGAGCGATTCGAGCCCAGTTGTTGTTTGGATTTCGTGCAAGGTGCATAAATTTATTCAGCGTGTCGAGTCGCAACTTGTGGAAAGAAAAAAAAAAAACTATCGCTTTGTCGAAATTTCAAGAATTTCTTCGTTCGTTCGTTCGAGGCGAAGTTGGAAAATAAAATAAATAAAATCGTCGATATTGATCGGCCAAAACGTCCTCGAGGGGTGGCTTCCGTTTCGTGGATTCTGCACCGAAATAACTCACACACTCGCACCAAATTCGTTGCCATTTTCAACCGTTTACTGTGACCCACTGCAGTGATTTTTTTGTTTCACAAGAAATATCAATATTTTGTGAATTTCCGATGGTTTCGAATTCCCACAAAAAGGACACTTAACAAAGGAGCTTCGCAGCCGAACGTCGCTCTTCTATATTTTCTCTCTCGCTGGGTCGATCGTAGAAAAAAAAAAAATCACGTCGTCGAGTTTATGGGAAGCCATCGTTGTTCTCGAGGAAAGAAAACATACAGAACAGGACAACGAATTATTGAGGAGTCCTGAAGAACACAATCATCCAGGTAAGCAAATTTTTATTCATAATTTCTCGAGTTGTTTATTGACGCAAGTTCGTTCGATTGCATCAGTTCAGTGTCTCACGTGTTGTTCATGCTTCTCATCATTATTATTGCTGCTAAAAATTTCTTGTCTCTCTTTCTCGTCGGTCCAATCACGAAAACTCGCGAGGGTGTTCGTCCAAATTCCAGAGCCCCGAGTAAATACGAGAGATAACATTTTTCGTTGGAAATACTTTTTTACAACTGTGCAAACAGCTTTTCATCGTCTCAAAAATCCACTCTGGCTAACCTCTAGAATAAAAAAAAAAAGAAAAAGGAAACTGCTTTACCGATGCATGGGAATAATTTATTTCGATTATTCTAAGAGGCTTCACCATAGAAACGATTATCATGAAAGTTTTTTCGACGAGGAGTTGCATTCATTCTTATTTTCAATTTTTTTTCGAGGAGAGTGGCTACACAAAAAAATGTTGCCATGTTAAAAGCATAAGAAATTTCGAAATCATTAGAATTAAATGAAACTTCGTGAACATGCTCTTTAGTATTAAATATGAATTTACAAATTTTTCAACATTTTTTTTCTACATTGTTTTCGAGTTATTGATCACTAGAATTTACATGCATGAGCATAAGATCGAGATATATATATATATAGGAATATCTTTGCACATTATGAACTCGAATTATTCGACAACTATGTGGAAAAAAAATAGAAAAAAATTTGTGTCATCGTATTTGAGGCTAAAAAATATTTTCCCCGAATTGTATGAAATTCTTATCATATTTTCGTACGAACGAAAGAGAAAGAATCGAACGTCGCCGGTGTGACTGTGGATAGTGCGACGCGAATGAAAAAGATGGCAGCAGGTCTTCGGGGTTGCGAAGGAAAACGACTTTCCTTCGGAGTTTCTTGGAAACTCCGTCCCAATGCCCTTGTTTATCCCCTTAAAGAAATTTTGCTTCTTCGACATCCGAAGCACGTTCTTCTTTCTTATTCCTCCTCATAAAAACCGGAAACGACTTTCCTTTTCTGTCTTAATTGTTCTCCCCAATTAGCATGCTACCTCGTACTCGACATTTTTTTTTTTCGACCGTCTCCTTCTTCGCTCGCCACTCTTCATATTTTTCCTTCTCTTTTCGCGAATGCCCTCTAATCGCCGAGCTCCTGGGAGTCTCGTACGAAAATAAACTCCAACTGCAAAACTCACTTGTCAAGGGAGCCGCCAATTAAATTTTTTTCACACTCCCACCGTCTCAGAAACTTTGCAAATCTGTTTAGTTGGCTGTTGCGGTTAAAAATTTGAAAAAAAAATATCGCGCCAAATAGAAACTCGCACGATGCTGTCTAATCACTTTTTGCCAACGGTGCAGTCCCCTGCGACGTTCGAATCAGTTTTAATACATTAAACCTCAATTTTTTATCGTATTCGATTTTTTATTCAAATTACATACATTTTTGACGTACATTTTTTTTTTTTACGATTTTTCGAAATTTGGAGTCTCAAAATCCTCTCAGGAACATTTTGGAAAACACTTTTTCACGAAATTCGATCCAAAGTCATCGACGCACCGAATCGATCCCTCAGAATCAATAAAAATCGTCACAAACTTTGTGAAAAATAAAATGTTGCTTAGAATTGAAAAAAGAATAAAATGTATGCATTTTTTGAGACTTTCGACCGTCTCGTCTATCACGAAAAGAACCGACTGCCCATAACGTGGCATTGCGAAATTCGCCGAGCGAACGAAAACTGCTTGTTCATATTTGTTTCCCTTTTGTTTCTTCTCACCACGTTATCTCGCTGATTCGATAGAAATAATATACTTTTTACTCAGTCGAGAATAAAATTCCAGAGCATTTTCTTCGAGCGCGTTTCCGGCGATGGGCCGACTGAGAAAAATATTTTTTTCGTCGTTCTCCACGGACAAAATCGTAACCTATCGAGATCCAAATGAATTTTTTCGACAAATTGAATAAAAAAAAATTAAATATTTTTTTTTCTTGTCAATTCGGGGATTCCAAATTTTTTCCCGCGGCGATAATAAATAGAAATTAGAAAAATTATCGACCCCATGGGGTTTGCTTATTAAAAAATCTCAATTATCAATTATTCCCAACCACAAAGTCGGATAAAAATAAAAGGGCAACTCACGAGATGCATTTTATTATTTTTTCTTCATTCTTTTGGTATTTCGAAAAACGTAATCATTTTTCTTGTCGCTGCGGGGTCGTTCGGGGCTATCGAGAGAAGTTGGAACATGTTTGGCTTCTCCCATCTTGAGTATTTTTATTTGCCTGCGATTTATCAGTTGGTTCGTACGCACGGTCGCGATCGGCAAGAATAAGCAGAGGACAGTTGGCCGGTGAGCGTATAACCGATCGTTTGGATCGTCGTTAAATGTAATTGAATAAAAATCGAATCACTCACGCCGTCGAGGCGTGAAATTTTCTCCGGCGTCGTCCATGTCCAATAAATATTATTATTTTTTTGTGTGTTTTATTCTTTTATTTCAAAATCGCTAAACCATACGATCGCATTATATTTTCCAGACTTGATAACCCCGTTCATTCCGAGAACGCTGAGCCTCCGAAAATCCGAGAGTGGGGACTCGTGGAAAAGAAAAAGATAGTGACAGAGATACGTGCAATTTTTCATCAACTATAAAACAGCCTGAGAATTCATTCCGACCGCAAAACCAGTTCGCGCCTTAACCAGCCAGTCGATCAACTTGTTGACTCCGACCGAGATCAGCAATCCTCAACCATGACGAGCGTCTCCACAATCATAGAAAATGAAGAAACCTTCCACCGAAGGAAAAATCTTGTGCGACGTGTTTCCGATTTGTTCAGAGGTAAAATTTACATTTTATATTTTTTTTTTTCAACCCTATCGATGTTCCTCATTGCCTGGACAAAAATCTCCATTCCCCATTGTTACGAAAATGACAGGAACGTTGCTTCGGCCTTGCCTGAGGGTGAAGCAACGTTCGAAAACCAAAAATTCATATTTACCGGAATGAATCAATCTGAAAAACGCCTCGGGTCAAATTGACCCTCTGTGTACGTCCACATTAAAAAAAAAAACTCATAAAAAAATGCAAAGTCCGTAAAAAAAAAAAATCCAAAAAGAAATCCCCAAAATTATCGTTTTTCTAAAAATGTGAAAAAAAATCGCTCCCACCGCATTGACCGGTCGCGAGAGAATTGTAAAAAAATGAAAAAAATAAATAAATTAGCTCAACAAATTGGCACTAATGAGGAGACTAATGATTTGTTTTGGTTTATTTTTCAGGAGATGGAAACACATCGGTATCATCTTTGCGGTTGAGACATACGTCGATCCAGAAGTTGCGTCACTGTTGTCAAAGTTTGAGTCTATTTCCGATAATGTTTTACTCGTTTGAGCAGAGGACGGGTCAAGCGATGTCGATGTCAAAGGTGAATTTAGCGATTCTGATGAGCAGAATAGCGGAGAGAATTTACCGCGTATATTTGAGTTTAATATTCGCGATAATTCGGGGCCTGGGTGTGGAGTCGTTGAAATCGAGGCTCGTGGTGTCGAGCAGCGAAACGATCGGGAAGGCTGTACCAGTTGCGGCGATTGCGTCGAGGGACGGAGAAGAATTGGAAAAAATTGGGCGTCGGCACGAAATTAAATTCGAAAAATTTGTCGTACAAAAACGAAAAACTAGTCCGTTCTTTTTCAAACTCACAGTTTACCTCGCGCCACTTTTTTTGAGCGTCCAATTAATCGGTTTGTTCGGTCTCATGACGTTGAGTAAATTTTCTCCCGGATTTATTTTCCTCGTCTCGGCGCTAATTTGTCTCGGCTGCATATCGATCAAAATCCTCAACCACAAAGCCAAAGCCTCCGGGACTTTCAAGCACAACAAGAGGAAAAGCGACTGAGCAAAAAAAATCAATCCTCATTAAACTTTTCATATTTTTTTCCATCACTCATACCCATCGATAAGCCTTCGTTAGTCGTAAGAAAAGATATTTGTTTATCTAGTTGGTAGAAATATCGTGATTCCTCGCGAATTTTCTGGCGACTTATTCCTCGCCTTAAAATCTTATGCGATCGTAACGATCCCACGCAAAGCTCGTTATTGTTTCTGTATAAATTCGCGAATTAACCAAATCTTTTGTACGTTTAGAGATCTTGATGTTACGAAGGCTGTGATTTATTGGTTAGAGGAAAAACATGCTCGACTCTGAATGTTGCAAGATTCTTTAGAGATTTCATTAGTTGAAAATTAATCAAAAACGTTGTAAAGGGTTTAAATAATTGGGGAGAGCATATCGCGAAGGATGATGAACTCGAGAGCGTGCGAGCTCGAAACTGTGATTGTTTCTTTATCTCACAAAGTCACTAACCACTCGGTCAGCACTTTGTAACATCACGATGTTTATTTTATAACGATTAAAGCGAAGCGTTGATTATTTCTCTCATTACAATTACGTAATTAGCGAATGGGCGTTTGTGGCCATGGGGCATAATTTTTTGTCGGTTGCTTTGACGCAGCGACTGCCCGGAGACCTTATTTTCTTAGCATCGTATGTTCGACCATGAAACAAAGTGATAAAGTTGTCAAAAGCCCTCGGCAATGTTGAGGGGCCGTTGTCGAACAGATAAAGCCACAAACACACACATGCGAATATTGTTACGATGCACATCGGACAAGAAGGAAGAAGAAAAAACAACACATCGATTTACAATGCACCGCGCGGTTCATTCATATTTCGCTGAAAAATATCAAAGTCCCTGAAATATTCACTTCCCCTGAGTTTTATATCGATCGAGATACATGTTTATTTATAAAACTCACACTCATCCTCGTCCGAATTCTAGCTGCGGGTTGAACTTATACTTTATCCTGTAAACAACAAAAAAAAGACTGAAACATTTGTTTTAATTTACTCGTTTGTAAATATGTGAGATTTAAGAACCGGCTTGTATATGAAAATATAGGTTATTCTTCGAATAAATGAAATTATGATAAATAATCCTTTTTGGTCTTTTGTTTTTTTTTCTTATTCAATTTCTATTGAATTGGATAAAATTTTATTTATTTAAAATATTGAAAATATAATTTTTTGAATGAATGAAAATAATTAGCATTTTTGGTGTTTTGTTTTTCTTTTATTCAATTTTATTTTGATTAAAGAAAATTTTATTTCATTCAATTATTAAAATAAAATTGTATTCAATTATATTCGAAGATTTTTATATTTCATATAATTTTATATTCACAGTTCTGATATAAAATATATAGTTTATATTATTTAATTGAACGTTAATTGAATCATAATTTGATTAAATTTAAATTAAATTGAATTTTAATTCAATAAAATTTAAATTTAATTGAATGATAATTTGATTGAATTTTAATTTAATTCAATAAAACTTAATCAATGAAAAAGCAATAATTAAATTTCAATTAATGAAATAATTAAAATACAAATAATGAAATATTTTATTAAATTAACCTGTACGTTTTGGAGGTTGTTTCCCCTTCGTTAATTATGTGCACAATCGTTCTTCGTGAACTTGATTGATTTCCTGGTTCTTGTTGATTATTTATATTTCTTGCTGTTTTCTAAACTCGATGCGATGAAAAAATAAATGCAACGACGGCTGCGAGCGTCGTTGTTAAAATTATGCTCTGTTTCGCCCAACGATTAGACGAGCCACTGGCATAAGGCCCGATTTTCGAAGCGTAACCGATCACGTGGGCAACGTAATTCTGCTCGTGAGTCGTGTGGAAAAGATGAGCCCAAGGTCCTTTGGAAAAAAACTTGAGTGTAAAAAAAAAAATTGATTTGAAAAAAAAAAAAAAAAAAAAAAAAAAAAAAAAAAATTTAAGCCTCGGAGATTGTCGATCGCCTTTATTATTTTTCTCTACCTTTTGCATAAACGATTACTTTTTCTCTACCTTTTGCATAAACGATTACGTCACCGCCACCGTGATGAGCTTCGTCACTAATCACCGCTGCTTGTTGGCTGTAACGAAAGTCTGTCGTGTTCTCCAACGATGGATCTTTCCTCATGGTCTTGTTATTGCTCATCGTGTATGCAAAATTGTTCGGTCCACCTGTGCTGTACGTCAGACTCGTGAAAGGGATTCCATCGTCTTTGGAATTCTGAGCAATTCCTAAAAATAAGAAAAAAAAAAAAAATTGTAAAAAAAAATGTTCGAGGGTCTGAAAAGGGGACGATGAGTTCAAGGTCAAAGTAAAAAATGCCCTGATACCAAGAATGGGATTTCCTCTTGCAGGATATCCATTGAAGCTCATGGAGTGTGTATGGTCGCTGGTAACGATAACGAGGCTTTCGGTAGTATCGACGAAATCCAAAGTGGCATTGATGGCATCGGACAATCGAACGGTTTCGCGAAGAGCTTGGGCAGCGTGGCCTCGATGATGTGCGAAATCAATGAGTCCGCCTTCGACCTGGGGAAGAGAAAATGCCAGGATGATCCTTGCGTTGTCCTGGAGGGAATTTTGACTGGGAAGGGGGCGAAAAATTGGCATACCACGAGAACGAAGCCTTTGGGTGACTTGTTCAAGATTTTCAGGGCTGCCAAGGTCATGTTCTCCAAGCTCGGTTGACCGAGTGGCCCTTTTTCTCTCTCCCAATCCATTTTAATATGCCCATTAGCAAAGATCCCCAAAACAAATTCAACGTTCTCGTGATCGAGGCTGCCAAGTTCCTCGTTGTTCTGCACCACCCGATGAGCAACTTTTCGGCCCACTTTATCTTCTGCCCAAGCGGTAAGCAAATCTCTGCCATCTTTGCTGCGGCAAGCCCAGTTGTCTATGGGATCGAAGTCCGTTGCCGAAACGTTCGATTTCATCCCTTGCCGACCTCCACCCATAATAACCTGAAGAGTAAAGACCAAATAATTGGGAACCTGCTCTCTGCACTATCGGCAGATGAGCAAAATCCCATTTTCCAAAAACAAACAAAAAAAATTAAAACTTAAATAAATTAAAATAAAAATGACGAATAATAATAATAAATAAGAATATTAATAATAATAATAAATAATAATAGTAAAATAATAATAATGAATAATAATAATGAATGATGGAAAAAAAATGAAAATTTCCGAAAAAAAGAATAAAAAGCACAGGCTTTGATATTTTTCCCCGGAGCATCCTCGACCAATTGACGTGCAATGTCCTTGCACTTTTTCCTTGCACTTTGAGGCATTTTGGCTTCGCATTCCCATCCTCGGTTTGGCGAATGAGCATAAAGGGGCGCGGGGGTTGCATGAGTCACTCTGGTCGTTGTAACGAAACCTGCAGGGCCACATATCGAAGATAGACTTTGTTGGTAACCGGCTGTTGGTAAATCTAGAGTGTCTAGTGATCACCAACCTGTGTCTTTGCCAACTGCCTGAGCCCAGGCTATTATCGATTGAACTTGATGATGTTTGACGAGACTGGCTTCGCAGTCGTCGAGTTGAACGTTCGCGTCGACACCTACCACTTTGTAATTAGTCTTTACGCCACTGAACAAAGCGGTCGCTGTCGAGGCTGAATCCGGTACTTGCTTGTTGGTGTTATAAGTCTGCGGAGACAGGTAAACAACCGATGTGCAGAGTTGCATGTGCATTTTTTATCTCATGGCTTTGGAGATGGAAAAAAATGATTTTTTTTGTTTTGATTTTGGTTTCTTCAGGAATTTCGAGTTTCACTGACCTTGAGCAATCCCACGTGAGGAAACTTTTCCCAGGCCAAATAACTCGTCTCGTAATCACGATAAATTCTGCTCGCTGTTATGGTGTCCGGGCTCATTCCATCCCCAACGAATAAAATTACGTTTTTCGCCACGTTCTCGTTCCATCGGTAACCCAGCGATTCTTTCAATTCTCCCTCCGCCAAGAACGCCCAGTGCTTCGCATCTGAACATCGTCATTTTCATTTTTTTCCATCTTTCTTTTAATAATCGACACTCGAAATTTCGAAAGCTCCAATTTTTGGCAGAGCCTCGATCGCGACAGCTCGTTTTTATTTCTCACCTTCAATCGCCCCGCACAACAAACCTAAATCCCGCACTGTCAGCAACAATGTTACAAGTATTTGGATGCGCTTGGACACCATCGTCAATGATTTCGCTGCACATGGACAAAATTCTCAACTGTCTCATTATGAGCCCCAACAACACCGCGAGACTATCTTTTGGAATTTATGGCCGGTGGCTGCGCCCGTATCAGTCGAAGATAATCAAGATAGTCACGCGTTTCTGATTCTTGATTTTTCCCCGAACGACAAAAAGTTTACTTTCTTTTTTTTTTTCTTAAATCGTAGAGATTTTCAATATTTAACAAAATTATTCACGTCGCGCTCGAGATTACTCGAAAATTTCAAGGATTCTGGTCGATAAGACGGAGCGCTAACTAATCGGCTTGATCCTTCCCACAAATCCGATAAAAAAAAAATAATAAAAAATCATTAATTATTATAATTATTCAATGAAATTGCGATTAACGATTATTTATGAAAATTTAGGGAGAAATGTGATTTTTTTTTGAGCAGACACAAATCTAGATATTCCTCGTCGATAAGACAGTAATCTGTTGATTAGAATGTGATTTTCTCGTGCGGAGATCTCGTGGGAATGAAAAAAAATGGATAGTTTGTGGCAAAAAAAAATTAAAAATTAAACTGGGTCTAAGGGAGCCGGAAATTTTTTTCTTCCAAAAGTGACACCCGTGAATGAGGCCGATGCCAAATCCGAATGGTCGAACAAAAAAAAATTGATCATTTTTGGTAAAAAAAAGAAAATAAAAAATTAAACTGGGTCTGTGGGACCCGGAATTTTTTTTTTTTTTTTCAAAAATGACACACGGGTCGGTCGAATCCAATGAAATGAAAATTATCTGAATTGAATTATCCTCTTATTAAATTTAAGGCGTTTAAAGAGCAAGTGGATCAGATAGATCGCGGTCTGTTATGCATAAACGCCACAGTTTAAATATCCTCGCGGAGTTCACTCACCACGAAATTCTCATCGGTATTCCAATAATAAATTTTGCCGTGGCGGTTCGTTCGCCGCAGTAAATTTGAATGCAAACGAAAGATGAAATGTAAAATGACGTGAAATCATTGTCCTGCCACTCAAAAGTGACGGTTCAACTTTAATTATGAAGTTGCGACGGAGGCAAAAGCTTCGCCAGAGTTATTTTGTTCATCGCCATGGATTTAAGTCCGACGTCTGAAATTCAATACTCTGCGTATTTCAAAATAATTGAAACTGCTCTGCCACATCGAAATAAATTTCCGGCCATTCAACTCTTCACTGTGTCCTTGTTAATTATTAATAATGATTATTATTCACCGAAAATACCGACCGAGCAGCTCATCGTCCAAAGCGACGAATTTATTTTGACGAAATAACAAATTCTGGATTTAAAAAATGTTTTTAAATTATTTTTCGCAGGACTGACGTCACGAGATCCTTCGAATATGGAAAAAAGTCGTATACCCGAAACTCTAAGCATAGCTAATTCAAAATGGCGGCCCTTGCTCCCTTATATCTTTCGTTCTCTCAACCCCCAAAGCGACAGAGCTATGGGCAACTATATACAAGCCACTATAGGGGTGGGGCCTACCAAGTATGGCGCTCTCACTGCTGCCCTTCGTCTCAGAACTTCTAAATTGAAATCCTATATTTTGGCCTCCACTTCCAACCAGTCTACCTCGAGAAATACGTTGTACATATTTTAATATGTATATATCCCAAGCAACTCGCGTATATGTTTCGTCTCTTGATATGAACATGAACGCGGAGCCATATGACAGGGATCCGACCACAAGTTTCTTACAAAGCGTCATTCTGACTTTAAACTGCACGAAGGACGCGCCAGACGTTCAATTTTTTCGGAATTATCAACAGTTTTTATTTTTTTGCCAGTTACTCGAATTTTAATCGAAGATTTTTATCACCGATCACAAACGTATCACAAATTTGTTGATAAAGATCGAGATTTTGTTTGGTACGTTGGAATAAAAGTTTTTGTCCAATAGTAAATTTAGCTGACGGTTTCGTTATAAATGGAAAATATTGTCAAAATAACGAAAATTTTGAAATGATCAAAAAATATTTAGTTTTCAACAAAATATCGACGTTTTTTGACAAAATTTTATTTTCAGTGTATGAAATTATTCTCAATCAAATTCAAACATCTTTTGGGTTAAGGAAATTAGTGAAAATGGTTCTGGCAATTCAAAATTCGATTTTAAACGTCGCTCCGGATTTTTTCGCGATTCGCGAACAACTGATTCCCTTTTCTTTTTGACAATCCTCTCGATAGCTCGTAACGTGGATTTTTCCACCACCATAAACCCTCCCGTTGTACTTGCGGATTTTTACGATTCTGCGCGACAAAAATCACCTTTTTACACTCTCGAGCCTCTCGGGCGTGCGCCCTCTCGCAATCGGCAGCCTCGAAGCGAAATTTATTTTTCATCCCGTCCCCAAAACTAATCGACGCTCTTCCCTTCGCCAGGAACTACGAATCTGCATCGTAAATAATTTTTTTTTCATTAATTCGATCATTTTTATTTTTTACGAAGCAGAAAAAAAATTATAAAAAATTTGCGTTCAATATATATTTTTTTTTAAAGCACGAAACGTTTTGTACAAAAAAAATGACATTGCAATCTTGAAGCGTGTATTTTTATCGTCCAGGGTGAAAAAGATGGGCGAAGGGAAAATTCGAGAAAGACAAAGCGAGTGATGAAAATCCAACCCATGGCAAAATCTTGCACTAATTTCCCCCTTTGTTTCGACATTGCCACAGCGAAAGACCAAAGTCGTTTCGAGACAAACTACCCCAGCGGATCCTTCTGCGTGTACCCGTATGTCCGACCCTTCCGGTTTCGTTTAGAAAGAGAAGCAAGAAACTGAGGGAAACTCGTACGAGAATAGCTCGGTGGACTTTTGTGTAGCATCGAAAGATCCAAGAGCTAGCAGGGAGGTGTGTAAAACTCTTGTACCCTTTCCTTGACCCTCTGAAAGGGTTATAAACTCTCCGTTTGCTCGTATTTTCCTGAGAGACGCAGCGAATAGAACGACGAATAATTTTTCAAAAAAGGGCCGCACAGAAAAAATGGATTGCGATGATTTTGAGAAAATTAAAAATTCACCCCATGGAGCGACGAATTTGCGATAAAATCTTGACAAATTCGATTTTCCACTTTTTAGCAAATAAAAAAACAGAAAATAAAAAATCTTTTTCATTATATCGGATCAAGGACACTGTATGCAATATTTTCTATCGAATTTTCTACAGAATTCCCAAATTTGCATCCTATAATGAGTCCTCCTGTAATTCCAAGACGTTTTCCCATGCAGGACCCGAGACATTTATTCATAAAAATCATAATTTTCATTCTCAATGACTTCGTTACCCAAATATCGGAGGATGATCCCGAAGGAAGCGAAAGAGGATTCAGGATTTTGCAATTTAGTCCCGAAAAGGGTTTTACGGGGCGAGGAGAATAAAATTGGAAGATGCGAGCAGAGAGAGAGAGAGAGAGAGAGGAGGGCTCGTAAGAGTCACAGGCAAGTGTGCGGAGGAGGTTGAGGAAAGAGAGCAAAGGATTGGACGGAGAAATTTGAGAATAGTGTGTTGAACGAGGGTCCTGCCTAAAGTGAAGCTTGAGGAGTGGAGGGGGGCGGGGATGGTTTCCGCGGGAAAGGCCGTAAATTCTCTCTTCGTTTCTCGTTCGGAAGGTTCGAATATCTCGAGGTTTGTACGAGGGATGTTAGAGCGAGTGGAGAAGGCAGGGAGAGAGCGAGAAGAAACGAAGGAAGCGAGAAAGCTGCGAGAGGAAACTCTGAGAGGGTTGCCCCTGCTTCAGGAAAATGCTGTGGCCGTGCAAGGGTCGGAAGAATATGTGTGTCCTCGAGGACACACATATTACATATATGTGGAGGTACTTTTCTGAGTTAGCTTATGGTGTGGCATTACAGAGAGGGAGGAAGCGATAGCCACGCGGACGAATTTGTACGAGGAGGAGGATGTATAAGGATATGGCGATGGGGACATGCAAGCAGCAGCGAAGCCCCTTTCACAACTCGAGACTTTCTGTCCTCGCGCAGCAGCAGGACTTTCCTCATATCGGGGAGCTTTCTCAATTCGTGAATTTCGAGCTTCCTCGATGCTTCTCCCACCAATCGCTCCATTATTCTAAATTTTATCCATACATCGTGTTAGTTATAGGCATTGCGAATAAAGTTTATTCTATATTGGTTCGTTCATCAATTCCCTTCCTCATTCCACATCGATCCCGATTGCTTTTCCACTATCAGTTGTGCAATCCCCCAGCCAAATAGCAAACTTCGCCAATAAAAACTCTCGGTATTCCTCTCGAGCCTTCATTGTCACACCTTTTACGACCATTTAGGAGATTGGCTACATACGACGATATCGTAAGAATTTTATAAACATTTTTAATTATATTCTTTAGCATAAAAAACAATGGCACCATTTTTTTTCGATTAATTTGAGTTCACAATATGCAATGAATGTACGTATCCTATGCTTATGCATGTTAACTCTAGTGTTCAATAACTCGAGAACAATGTAGAAGAAAAATCGTGAAAAAATGATTTCATATTTAATACTAAAAAGTTAATCCTATCCTAATAAGAATTTAATCAAATTTGGCGATAATATTCTTCACCATCAAATACGATGAGACGATTTTTTTTTCTATTTTTCGTCTACATATATTTGTCGATTAATTTGAGTTCACAATATGCAATGAATATTCGGAGATTTATTGAAATTCAGAAGATTTAATAAAATTTATTAGTTTTTATGATTTTTCTCGTCAACAACTTGAAAAATCGAAAAAAAATGGAGTTTTCAAGTTGTTCTTGAAAAGCTGAGCGACTTTAGATGAATCGGCATGCAGCAAAGGGGATTAGCGTGAGGCATAGAAAGAGGCGACGAGCAATGGTAAGGGAACGGAGTACAGAAATGATGAGTTTCATCCCTTATTCTGAAAGGAGGTTCCGCGTGTTCGCCATTGAGCAAGAGTTTCCGCGTTTTCACGAGAGTTTTCAGAATGGTATATAATAGTGCGGAGAAGTAGCCGGGTGGTGGGTCGTGGGATAGGAAGCGAGGGATGGTACGGAGCCGAAGGAAGATGGGGTTGAACAGGGGTGGTTGGGTTAGAGGGTTGGAGCGCCACCGCCACCTTCTTGGATCAATAAATGATTTAACATTCACAAAATGGCGCGGGTTGCCACCGTCGCTGTGGCGTCGTCGGCAGCGGCAAGCTCTTAAGGGAAACGCGAGGGGGTGGTTTAGATGAGAAGAGGAGAAACGAGAAGAAGATGGAGCAGGGCTTTCATCCTCCGAGAGGCAAGCCGCCGCGCCACCCTCCGTCTATGCGAGACCCTCCAAAAGAGTCTCCGAAGCCGAGAGAGAGAGAGAGAGAGAGAGAGAGAGAGAGAGGGCGAGACCAAGGGGAGGGGGGGGGGGGCTTCGAGAAATAATATAATCTACCTTAGACTCTCGAGAATGCTACGCTCTCGTATGACGGGCTCTATATAAGAGGAGGCTGCTTTCCACCCTTGTGGGTGGTCCCCGACCTCGAGGATTTGCCTCCCCCTCGCACAGCATCGCGAGAGCATCATTCTCCCCTGTTTTCAAACTCCGTATTCCTTCTGTTCTCGGCAACTACCGCGCGCTCTCTGAGCAACACCCCAACTCCTTTCAACCCCCACGCAGCCTCCTTTTATCCTTAGACTACCACCCGACTCATATATACTCGTGCGGCAACGCCAAAGGAGACAGCGCGGTACCGCGAAAACTCTGCCAATACCCCACACCATGCGACGCTCACGACGACGACCAACACGACAATGACTCTATCAGACTCGCTCTTCTTCTTCATCTTCCGTTCTGCATCCCCCCCGCTCCGCTTCGATATATATTCTAAAAAGCTCCGCACACATAACGTCCTTATCTTATTTCCCACAGACCAGTTTTCACCGACACTTTCTTCATTCACGTCACGTCTCTCATTATGAAACATCGACACGCGTATCGCAGTACCAAAATCTCTGAGGCTTTATCTTCCCAAATTTTCCATTCCCCGATCACTCAAAAGAAAATTATGTTGGAATAGATCGATTTTTTTTTGGATACCATCGACTGAACGTTTTTTCGAAAAATCATGAAAATTTTGTCATTGCAGCGCGAAATATTATAAAAAATTAGTTTCCAACAAAATATCGACATTTTTGACTAAATTCCATTTTCAGCCTTGCCTCCGGACAGTTCGTTTCCTTATATCCATCACCAACAACGTTTCCCAAAAAAATAAATAACTCTTCCACGTGACAGTCCGAAGGTTTCGAGTCCAGGTAACATTTGGACTTGATCTCGTGATCGAGGAACCGCGAGAAACATCGGATCAACAGAATATTTAATTTACAGCCAGTTTTTTCGTTTTTTTCAAGAAAAACTATTGGTCGGGGATCCTCCCATGGGATCCACCCACCTGGTAGCTCAGCTCGCTTCGAATATTTCACCTTAATGGCGCAGTTAAGTGGATCTTAGGAGGGTTTGTAGCGGAGGGTAGCAGCAGCACTAGCCCCTACACCTAGACGTCGTTCACCCGAGCACAGCATCCCCCTCATCCCTACCCTCTCCCTCTCCCTCTCTCTCTCTCTCTCTCTCTCTCTCTCTCTGTTTCTGCTCCTCCACCTTGTTCGCGACGTATAAGATCCCTAAATATTAAGAGGGCATTAACGTGGTCGGCCATTTTGCGACGCTATCTCCAAAACCTCAATTCTCAAACCTTCTAGCAGCCTCGGGGCTCATCCTACTTTCGGTATAGTCATATGAGGCTTCTTCCTGCTCCAAGACCGTCGCGTGTAAACGAACCTATCCACCCGCCTGTGTTATTATATTACAAGTCTACTACACCTCTCTTCCTTTATCTCCTATCGCCTCCTCCTCCCCCCCTCCCTCCTGCAGGCCGCTCCTTTTCCCTCGACCCCTTAAGAACACTCGAAGCATCTCTCAAGATTATGCAAATCGCTAAGGAAGATTACAAACCTCGTCCTCCCAACGAAATTCAATATGCAAATTGAATTCGATTTTACATTCCACTCAAAAATTCACCATCTCGTTGCTCGCGACCTAAATCATGAGCTCCCTTTTTGAATTTCACTGAAAAATATATATTTTTTTGTTTTATGCACTCGAAATATTGAATCTTGGATGTTTTCTTGTTTTTTCAATTTTTATCGAAAAATAATGGATCGAGAGAAATTTTAGCTTGGAAATGAAATTCTGGCTTATTTACTTACGATTCTTAGCATCTCTCCCGCGTATTAATCGATTTCGTTTGATTTATTCGAATGAATATTGAGCCCAGAGCTTATTTTCTCGTTTTTTAAATTTGTATTTATTTTGTTTTTCGTTCGAATTTTAATTGAAATGTTCATTGACATTTCTTTGGAATTTTTATTGACATTTTGTTAGGATTTTGATTGAATTTTTCTCATTAGATATTCATAAAAAACTAACGAATTAGCATAAAGACGTGATTTCGTTTAAAAATGAATAAACTCGATTCTTGGCATCTCTCGGGCAAAACTATCGAAGGATCTCGTGAATAGAATTTTGGGAGGAATATTTTCGTCCGTTTAGTTCGCTCACATATCTTCATTAAGGGGTCGGCTAATAGCCAGTTTCTTGGGATATTACTTTGGTCGATGGTGGTGCGAAGGTGTTACGTTTCTGCTGAGAAAGCTATACGCGGGAACTGGCAGGCAGTTACCATCGGAAAGTGTAGACTCCTACTGTGGCTCGGGCCCAACGTTCCGAGTTTCTCCAAGTTTGTTGTGTGTGAAAACAGGGTCTGATTTGAATTTATATTACTTGGCTGGCGTGGCAGAGCTACCGCCATCATCGTTTCCCAACCCACGAGGCACCAGCCGACATCCTTGCGATCCTTGCCATCCGCATCCCTCCCCTCCCCCGCATCGTTATACTTGGTTTTACGTCGTAACAACGAGACTGAAATCCTCCGCCTTCTCACAACCTATACCAGGCCAGGAGGCGACAACCAAATTTCCATATATCTCAGAAAGCTCGTGCGCGTTCCCTATGAATGTCGAGGGGCCAATGTCTAAGGGGCTCTGGAGAACAAAATGAATCAACCGTGATTCTCGATATTAGAATTCCTCCAGACATCTTTCATCCCCCTTTAACAACATTCTCCCCTAACCCTTAATAATTCTCATTACGAATAATCATTATTCACAAACCTTCCGGAATTCAAATCTCTGAAACCTTAAGATATCTCAATTCAGGACTCATTCCCTTGTCATTTTCAATCTCTACATTTCACGCTTTTTTTCTGCATATTATTTTTTATTTATAGAGACATGAATATTTATTAAGAAGCTACACACAATAATGTGACCATGTTGAGAGCATAGGAAAATTCTAAATGATTAGAATTTAATCAAATTTGTTGAGCATACTGTTTAGGATTAAATATGAAAATACACATTTTTTTTCTATTTTTATTCACATAGTTTCCGAGCTATTCAACACCAAAACTAACGCATATGAGAATTGTATTCATAATTATAATTATAATTTTGTTGGAATTGTTATTGAAATGATGTTGACATTTTGATTGAAATTTTGTTGGAATTTTTATTGAAATCGTGTTGGAACCTTCATTGAATTTTTATCAAAAAATAATTATATATAAAATTTTATTATAATTATATCATAATTATTATATTATTATTATAATTAATGATATCATTATAATTATTATATTAGAAGTACAATTAATATTGTATTATTTATCGGGAACCTTTCCGAAACGTTACGATATCAAAATTTCGGACTCTCACTTCCTCATCATTTCGAATCTCCTCATTTTTCGTATTTTCCGTACATTATTTTTTCATTTATGGATAAAAAAAAAAAGTTTTTTTTCCAAATTTCCAAATAACAATCGAAAAGATTTGGAGGCTCATAATATTCCACAATAGTTTATTAAGCCCGAGTCATAAAAGTAGGTGAAGACGAAGTTGTCTGAATGTCAATCTACACGAACAAATTGTGTGGCGAGGGTGCAGGAGTTTGTGCAACGTTCGCAGGATAAAAACGTCAAAAACCGAAAAAGAATGAAGAAAAGAAAAAACTCGGCTAATCGTCGTGGTTGTGGAAAGAGCGTGACCTTGAAAATAAGCGAAGCTCAGGCATGATCGTGGGTGGGCCAATTAAAAGTGGTAGAGTGGAGGGAATTGGGTGGTACGCGAGCAGGGGTAAGCGAGAAGAACTGGGTTCGCGAGGGATGAGAGTCAATTTCGGACGTAGCCTCGGCTTTCGGGGCGAGCTTTTTACGCGAAATTCACCCTCAGTGAGGAAAAGTTTGTGGCCCACACCTCTTTAATGGTATCTCTTTGGGAGTGCGAGCAAGCCAACACAGCAGACAAGGGCAGAGAAAAGCTCGAAGCGAGTGGTGGTATGGCTTGCACCGAGCGTGAATACACGTTGTATACGCCCGACTGTGGTGGCCCTACAACGCTTTAAGCACTTTTTAAACGCTTGACGTATTTATATGCCTCGCAGGGACGCTTCAACTTTTGGCTTACGCGAGCGTGAAACAATTAAAACCTCAACCAACGAAACAGATAACGACATGATGATACGGAGCATCCGACACATCGAAGCACTTGAAGATCAAAAATTCCAAAACAATTAAAATGAAGACAAAAAAATCAATTTAATTTTATGTTTGTCCACTCAACTCAAACTCGTTTCGTCGATTTGCCAATGGTCGTAAACGAAAACTTGCGGTGGCCCGGACGATTTTAGTTTCTTTTTCATTTCAAAAAATAATTATTTTATATTTTATTATATTTTACAATTTTATATTTAATAATTTTATGTTTAATAATTATATATTTTTCAATTTACAAAAACTCGTCTTTGTTTTTATTTAAAAAAGAAGAAAGAAGTACGAAAACGAGCGAGATCGGCGAGATTCGACCCGAGAGATGCCCTGGCGTTCAGGAGCGACGTTTCTTTCAAACTGAGGCAACGTGCCACGGGGTCCAAGACCCCATCTTCGTAACATGGAATCGCGATCTACGAAAAGTGCAAAAATCAAGACGAGAAATTTGAGAAACGTGTTTCGAGTTCCAGGACGTCGATACACGAAACTGGAATGTCGAGGCTGACACATTAATGAGTGACGAATTTTCTTGGAGCGTGTTCTCTGTCCAGGGAGAGCAGATGGACATCGAAGGTGCAATGGTCTCTTGCATAACGTCCCGAACAGCAAAGCAAAGAGAGAGAGTCCCTCTCTCTCTCTCTCTCCGTCCAGAGGGAGTAAAGGGGTCATAGGCGAAAACAGATTCGCTTTCCGTGACGTATCGCGGAATGTAGGACACTTGGGAATTCCCACAGGACTGGTACAGAGAGAGAAGGTGATTTCTGGGAAGCCAACGAAGCGAGAAGCAGAGAGACTCGTGCTGGTGGTCGGACAGAGCCAAAGCTCCATATAGTGCCAACCTGTCTGCTCTTCGCTTTCATCCCTTTCGCCCTCTCCTCTCCTCTCCTCTCCTCTCTCTCTCTCTCTCTTACTCTCACTCTCCGGTGGTCAGAACAGCTTAGCTACGACCACCTCTCGTCGACGTAGAGCAATCGAATGGACCCGACACGAGCATAGCCGGCCAGTCGGTGACCGGTAAATTATACGGCGTCCTCAAACGTTGCCGGCCTCCGATCTAAACCAATACACACGTGCCCCAGGATCAACGTCCGACCAACATACACATCCACCGGCTCTCGTCCTACTCACGCGAGCTTCACGGTCATCCCTCCATGTAAACACTTCGTATCCATATACATATGACCCTAAGTATGTATATATGTTTATATACCTGTTCCCTGTACAAGGACCCCGAACAGAAAGCCCGAAGACCAGTTTCCGGCACTCCGTGTCCTCGACGAAATGCCATGCACCATTCAATGCCCATCCACATCGAAAGGAAACGTTTTTTTTTTACGCTTTTCGATGACGACATCGTAAATTCCAGATTTTTGTGTGAAAAACGATGTTTTGCAGAATTTTGAGAAAAATTTAAGGGATAGGATTCCGATTGGGACATTTTGGTCTCGGGGTCGTTCGCAAGATCGGAGAGAAAGTTGGAAAAAAAATTGAGTTTTTTTTTTTGGGCAAGGGGAGGGGAATTTTTATTTCTTTTTTTTTTTTTTGCCACAATTTTACGAGATTTTTGCTTCGACCGGGAAATATGTCCCTTTTGAGAGATAATCAGCCAAGGAGCAGTTTTTTTCAGTGAATTGTTTTTAAGTTTGAATAATTTTTTGGATTTTTTTAATTTTTCGTCCTTGAACGAGTGTTCCTGAGATTTTTTCATGTAATTCGAGCTCACGACTCGATTCATGGGAAAAACCTCGAGTGGATCTCACAGCTGACTGTCAAATTTGGGTGCAACTGGTTCTTTAAAACGAGATTTTTGTCCTGGGGATTATTTCAAGTTGCGGAGCTTAAGAAGGAATAAGAATGGCGAGGAAAAACCTGTTCGATTCTCAACCCCCAGGCTCTTGCTATTTGTAACATATATCGAGAACCCACAGCCACTTTTTGTGAGTTTGAACAATTTAATTCAATTTATTAATCATCCGATTAAAATTATTTCATCGTCTATTTATTTTTTAATATATCAGAATTTTTACCAACAAATCGTACTCATACATATACAAATATTTCATCGTTTATTCGTCTTCAATTTTTATTCCTTTATTTCTTGATTTTTATCTCCTGCAGATTCGAGGGGAAAAAAAAAATACGAAATTTCGTTCCCAGACTCGATCATTTTATTATATTATATATTATATAATTATAAATAATAAAATTTATTGTACAAATAATATTATAATTAAATAATAATTATATATCAGATTATTATAATATTATAATTGAAAATAATTCGCAAAGTATAATTATTTATTATTAATATCGATAATTATTTCCAAACCTGTACGAACGGCAATAATAATTAGTCATGACTCTAATAAGTGCAGCCTCGTTGCAATTTTATTGCAGATGTTTGTGCACCAAAATTTCGCTGTTTGAAAAAATTGCATTTATTAAAAAATTAATAGAAGAAAATTGTTCATTTCGATTTCGGGACGATGCTCGAATGTTTTCCGACGGCAGGCATCGGCACGCATGGAAAAGAAACACTCGCCCGGGTAATTTTCAGATTTTCGGGATTCATACATTTTTATTCGATCGAATTTTTAATCGTGAGTCGTTTTTTTTTTTTTTTTTTTTTTTTTTCTCTTTTTTTTTTTTTTTAATTCTGATGGCGAATTCGGAGTCTCAAGTGATTCCGTGTCCGAGAAACTAAAGGGAATGAAAACAAAGAGCAAGACAAGTGAACAATCAAGTTGTTAAGCATTTCCTTCCATTCCAGAACAACCCAAACAACACACCATCGTTCTGTTTCCACGACGTAAGAACAAGAGGCATTCACACCCTTCATCTACCTTTCACTCACTCACCCAGCAGTAACCTAAGTTTACCTCTTTAAGAATAGACTTAAACGGTCTTCTCGAATGCCTCCCTTTTGTCCAGCATCAGACTCTGCCAACCTGTGACAATTAGTCCTAATTCCGTCACCGCAACAGTCTCTACTTTTCGCAGGTATTCGTTTACTATTTCCTGACCTTAAAAAAATCAAATTTACGTCCGGTCTTTGGGTAAGGAACGAAATTAATTTTTCGTTAAATCGTTAACAGTTGTAATTAAAATACTAATTAATTGATAATTAAGAATTTTCTGACCCTGAAAAAATTAAATTTCAGGTCATTCGTCGATTAAATGATGTTGAACGAAAAATATATGTACGCAACGTGCTTGGGGAAGGCACAAAATGAATTTCCGGTTGAATCGTCAACGGTCTTAATTAAAATATGAATTAATCAATAAATGAATTTTTTGCCATTCGTCGGTTCAACGATCGGCAGAGATCGTTACACATTTTATTCCCAAAAGGTAGATGTTGGAAAAAAAAAAATGCATTAAAAATTAATTCAAACTTAATAATTTAATAATTATTAATATTTTGACCCTGAAAAATGGAATTCCATCCGATTCTTCGGTTCAACGATGTGCAGAGATCGTTGCAGATCGATCGATAATGTTTTGGGAAAAAAAAAAAAAATATTCTTCACATGGTGAACGGTAAAACGATTGAAAAATAAATAGAAAATTTTAACGAATCACAACAACGGTCAGAGTCGTTCACCTCAATATTTGAGAAGTGTGTAAATATGGAATGCCCCGCATTGAGCATTATGACGTTTTCGGTGGCTGATGCCCCGTGCTAGAATGTTAGAGCAGTTGTCCAAACACCTTAACGTTCGTGCCCGAATAGTGAGTGAATCTCGCGCGGCAGTTGAGTTCTCGTAACGATTCCGCATCTTCGTCTCGATCTTGGCGTCGTCTCCAACTCTCCTTTGACAATTTCGATCTAAGGAGGATGGGAAAGCGCTCCGGGTCTCTCGGCAACATCGCGCTGGGGCACACACAGCGTGTAGCGCTTCAATTTAGATAATTAATGATATGAAACGTTGGAGCAGGTTCTTGTGAAACGAAGGACGGAGCTTTCTCGAGTTGCTCGGAGGAGGAGAATCAAGAGGAGGAACGTTTCACCCCCCTCCCCGCTCCCTCTCGAGGTTCGTGAAATAGTGCACAGTTCACTGTCTCCGAATCTCTTCGCTGTACCCGAGCGCTCCCCGTCGCTGCACCCTTCGTCATCATCGTCTCTTCTTCATCTTTCCCCGGAGCTTGCTCCTCCTCCGGGGCTGCATCGGCTCGGATCTCTTCTCAGAGCAACCCCTTAGCATCTTTCTCTGCGGCAAGCCTTCATAGAATATTCGCTCGTCTTGGCGTTTCTCAACACCGAGTTATAACCTGCTCCGCCGCGGCAGCTTTCTCTCGGCCGGCAACTCCGCAAGATAGCGAGAGAACGACGTGGGAGAGACGCGGCCTGTGATACGTACTCATGTGATGCTCGTTTTATCTTCCTTCTCCAAAGGCACTCTCCCCTCCTCTTAAGAGGATCCCTCGCCCAAAGAGCACTGTTCTCTAAGATTATTATTCACACTAACTTCTATATGCCATTCCTCCAGTTATTGCCTCGTCCACCCTTCCCTTCCATTCAGCCTCCCCACCTAATACTCCATCTTAGACGACTCTCCTCAAGAAAATCCGGAAAATACACTCAAAAACTTAATTTTTGCATTTTTTGAAATTTGACGAAAAACGAAAAACACACTTCGAAATTATTAGAATTTTATGAAATTTTGTTAGCATACTATTTAGTATTGAATATTAATGTACGATTGAAAAGAAAAAAATTATCGACATCGTTTTCGAATAATTCAACACTACACATGCATAAGCATGGGATTGAGATATTAGAATATTGTAAACTGAAATTATTCGATAGCTATATGCAGAGGAAAAGTAGAAAACAAAATGTTGTCATCGTATTTGATGCTAAATAATATTATAACTGAATTTTATTGAATTCTTATCATATCGTCGTATGCAGCCAACCTCCTGAATTCGAGATCGCAAAGATTTAGTTGATTCAACATTTTTTTTCGATTTTTGTTTTTTGTTTGTTTTCAAATATTTAGATCTGAATATTGCGAAATGCAGTGACGTCATGAGGTTGGCTACTTTTTGCATTTTTTCTCTGGGGCTGGAAGTTGAACTAGGGAGCAAGCGGATGAATATATTTGACCCGGTTATCCACCGATCTCTCGATTCTCAGCTTCGCGTCATTTCCATCGCTACAGCCTCCAGGTTCTCCATTTTACTCCTTGAATTGACACTAACGTTCGAATCTCTCTCTCTCTCTCTCTCTCTCTCTCTCTCAACGAGAAATTGAATTTAATCTCGAGATGAATATCGAATCGAACAAACTCCCACCCGGAGCAATTCTCAAGCCACCCTCTTGCTCCTCTTCGTTCCTTGCCGCGCGAATTCAACTCGCTGCGATCAAGTTAATGCGACAAAGTATATTTGCGTATGTATTTACGCAACCGCCACGTTGTAGATGCGAGAGATGTACAGCAGCTTTGCGGAAACGTCGACGCGAACACCATTCCCCTAGAGTTTTCTATCAAGCTATTCAGACCTTGGACGAATTCCACTTCGTACTCTATTTCTTAGCCCAACTATTACACTCCCAAAAGACTGAAACTCATTCGACCCATGAATACGAAACGTTCATTCTTCAAGGTTCACTGAAAACGACATTTTTTCAAAAAACGTCGATATTTTCTTGAAAACTAAATATTTTTTGATAATTTCAAAATTTTCGTTATTTTAACATTATTTTTCATTTTTTACGAAACTGTCGACAAAATTTACGCGTTGGCTGACAAAAATTTAATTTCCGAAGAAACTTTCTCCAATATTTCGCGCTGCAATGACAAAATTCTTGTGATTTTTCGAAAAAAAACGTTTAGTCGAAAATATCCAACAAAATTTTCGTTTCAGCAGAGTTTTTTTTTGTTTCTGAAGCGAAAAACGTTTTTTTTTTTTTTTTAATTGAATAAAAAATGTTCTGAAAAATCCATTTTCTCGGTAAAATTCTCGACGAATGTTGCTGCATCGATGCAAAATAATGCACAGGCAGAGGAAATAATAAAAAATAAAAATGGTTTAGTTTTGAAAACGTAGCGTCGTCGACTCCGACACAAGCTCTCGCGGTTCTCCGCTTAATATCGACGTATTTTAGCCATTTTCCCAGGGATCGTCTTTTCCCACCACCGCCACAGCCATTTCTACCTCGAGAAAGGAAGCTTTCTCATGCAAGTGTGTGAGTACATGTTCTCGAGCGAATCTCAACTCCCCCAGCTGGAGTTTTGTCTATGACTGTATTCGTCGAGCAACCCCCTCGGCCTACCCCGTGCTCTTCCATACTCTGTGTCCCCGCTTGCCGAGCGTTTCTCTTCCTATATCCTATTCCTTTCCTCCTGCCCTCTGAGAACCTTGCTCCGAGAATCCCTCGTCTCCGAACCTTCGGGCGTCCCTCTCTTTCGCTCTCACCCTCGTCTTACCACCACCTACCAACCCCCTCGAGACTCTAGTGAGTAACGATTTTCCTCCATCTTAGCCCGGGACCGGGAAACGGCTTCATCTCAGATTTCCTAATAAGAAAAACCTCGAAATCCGCATTTCCTCTATTGCAATAAACAATATTAATTATTGAAAAAATTCTCAACGTTTATTAATGATTCCGATCGACTGACCGACCTGGACGTTTATTTTTTACATTTTTCAAAATTTCCCAATGATTAAAAACCGTCAATTACCCCGGAAACCTCGAAATATTGGAACTCGAGTTGCCCGACGACATTACCAACAACAAACTCGAAAAATGTTGCCGAAAGCGTGCTGTTGTGACGAGCCGGAGACCTCGACGCCAGGCTTGCTCGATTCTCTTATTTTTCTCGACCCTCTGGCCACTCCCGCGGATTTCCACGATCCACGAGACAACTTTTTCATCATCCAGAAACAATTTCAATCCTTAAACGCAAAATCCACATTCATCCCAACGAACCACCAACCCATTTCCAAAAGAAAGAAGAAAAAAAACAAAATCTCCACGCAAATAAGTTTTTTTTCCATCCCGTCAATCAAAAGCCATCAAACTTGAAGGAGATTCAAATATAATCATGAATATAATTATATAACTATCATAATTCATCAGTGATTTATATTTAGACTAAATGATGAATAAATAATTATTAATAATTATAATATAACTATAATATAATATAATATAACTATAATATTATAATTATATTCATATTATACTATATTTATATATTTAAATATATTTTTTTCATAATTTTATATAATAATATAATATTAAAAGATAAAAATATAAATATATTAATAATATCCATAGCTAAGGGATCCTGATATTTAAAAAATATTATTGAAATATAATTATATACATTTATTATATAATGAATTATATTTAATAAAATTATAAAATTATATTTGTATAAATAAATATGATTTTAAGGTAATTGTATAATATAAATATCAGGATGCCTTTGCGAGGATTTGGCGAAGGGAGGAAGAAGAAGAAGAAGAAGATGATAGGGTTTGAAGATAAAGAGGGTTGCCCTAGGGGTACGAGTTGAAGGATCTGGAAAGAGGGTGTTTTCTCGACGGAGGGTGGTTATGGTTAGGCGGTGGTCTCTCATGTTTCTCATTTCGTTGCATGAGCTTCGTATCCCTCGGTGAATTCTGTCTGAGGCTGGTGCGTCTCCTATAAGGCGCGCTTCGAGCTCGACGTCTTGCCATCAGCATCAACGTATATCGCCTTTGTACAAATCCAAGACGCGCTGCTCGCGTATATAACACACACTCCACGAGAAAGAGAACAAGTGCGAGGGAGACAGCGCCCATGCAGAAGTAAACGAGCGACTCGATCTCTTTGCTACCCCAAACGCGAGGCGCACACTCTGTATGCGCAAGAAAGCACCGACCCTCATTGCGCTTTCGCTATACGAAATATAAGACATTTCGGTCGGGGCTTTGGTGTGTCTGTAGGGCCATATAGATTTGGGCGGGAAGAGCTGTCTCGAACTCTACGCGCCAGGGGTGAGTGCTCAAGACGTCAAGCTCAAGAGAAAGAGGGAGAGAGAGAGAGAGTCTCGTGACTGCTGGTGCGGCACGAACGTGATCGTCGAGGCTCGGAGATGACGCCGAGAGAAACGCCCCTCCTATCCAGCCTCCTTGCGGATCTCATGCATACATTAACGTCGCTTGTCAGCCGTATACCAAGAGCTCTCGATATACCAAGCTCAGGATGAGTTTCCCCGGGAGCACCAAAGGGGCTAAATTCAGCCTGTAAGACTCAAGACACATCGCATCGTCGTAAGAGAGACTCGAACCCCAACAACCAACGGCACCCCTTCCCCGCCTCTCTTTTCCACTGAGCTTTAATGTTGTTCAACCAGCTTTCACGTGATCTACACGCCCTGTCAAGCACATCGAATTACTTCATTCAATCTACCTGTTTATCAACTATTCGACAACATCCATATCACCTCCTCATCCAACAAAATCCTCAAAATCACCCAATTTTTCAATTTTTATTCTTTTTTTTTTTATTTTAACAATTTAAGTCATTTTTATTTTCATTAATTCACCAAAACGGCCACAGGAAACTCAAAATTTCTCAAACTTTCGTCAGGTTTCCTCATTTTTTTTCAGTTTGCCACATTATCTCGCGAAATAAACATTTATTTAAAACTAATAAAAGTATTTACAAAAAAAAATTCTTTGAATTCAATACTTATCTATTAAATCCAAAAAAAATAAAAAATCTTGTTTTCTAATTACTAAGAATATAAAATTTTATTTAAAAAAATGTATGTTGTTTAAAATAAATGCAATTTTTATTACGTTCAAATGAAAATTCTATTCATTACGAATAATTCAGAAGATTTCTATATCAAATAGATCAAATTAATTGTAATAAATGGTATTTATTTATTTGAAATAAATTGAATAAGTTCATTCATTGAAATAAATAAAAAAAATTTGAATTAAAATAAATTCAATTGAACATTTTTATTGATTTTTAATGAATCTTTTTTTCCGCGTGTGATTGTCCCGGAAAAAAATTTCATTCGTCGCGATCCGATTCGAACAATATTTGTTTGCTGAAAAAAAAAGAAATGAAAACGTTGGTCCGTGTGTTATTTTTTTGTTTCAATTGCGTAGGCCATCGTAGAGTTAATTAATCGAGAATCGTCATTATCGCGTGATCCTGACAGAAATATGGTAAACGGAGAGGACGATGTGAGGAGAAGGGACGCCGGCGGCTCATACTTGAAACTACCTCGCGCGAAAGCCTCGCAGGTATAACGGCATCAGAGCAGGAAGAACATACGGAGCTGGGTCCCAAGCCTGCCGGGCGAATCCGCTAAGAGTGAAGTCGTTCGAGTTGGATCCCGAATTAAATTAATTACGCGACTTGTGGGCGCGATGGGCGAAGGGTTAGATACCTTGGGCGAAGAGAAAAGCACACGGGATGCCCCGTACTCCCGTGGTTTAAGGATGATTAGTAGCCTCTGAAGTTTCCTGCCGCTGGCGAATGTCACGTGAAAAGTTAATGAGCACTCGCAATCCTCCAGCATTCGGGACTTTGCATTAAAATAAGAAAAACAATATCGATCCACCCGAAAAATTCTATAAAAACAACAAACTCTCGGAAGCGCCGAGAAGTTTCCTATTTTCGTTGAGCACAATTTTTTTTATTGATAAAACAAAACAAAACAAAAATGAATAAAAATTAAGAAAATTCGCACTAATCATTTTAAAAATTGTATAAAATCGACGGTAACTCATATTTTTCAATACTTTTCATATTCCATATAAAAATATAATATCATGTAAATAGAAATATAATAAATATAAATAAATGATAGATAAAAAATGAAAAATAAAAAGGAATTAATAAAAATAAAAATAAAATAATAAGAAAAAAAATATAATATAAATCTGTAATATGCTTAAAGCAAAATAATTTCTGCCTAATCGACGAATATTATTTCTCCGCATATTTATATAAATTTACCAAGTTAATTATTAATTCATATTTTACATTTATATTTATATAATTATTATTTTATAAAATATTTCATATAATTTTTGTTTGGGTGTACAGAGTCGCATGTTTGTCAGAGAGTAACAAAATAAATCTGGCAAGCCCTCAACCATCCGACAGTCCAAATAATTAATTTAATCTCACTAAGGAAAAGAATCGAGCAAAAAAGAAATTCATATGACACCCCGAACATTTGCCTCAATTTCTCGAGCTGGAATTTAAAGAAAAAATTCGACCGAGTGCCCAAAATGAAGATTTTGATTCGAGGAAATAAATGATAAAGCGAAAATTCCTGAGATCTGGGTTACATCTCCGCGGAGCAGAGACATGCAGAAATGAAGGGAGTGAATGGTATATTAAGCTTGTCACAGGGTGGGTTAGCATTGAAGTTTGTGCCTCTAGGAATATTTACATTTCCAAAGGGAATTAGAAATTTTGGTTGGTTCAGTTTGAGGCTGGCGCCGTCGTCGATTTACGGTTCTTAGTATCGAACGTAGAGTCGCAGGAGGAGGAGGAGGAGGAGGAGGAGGAGGAGGAGGAGGAGGAGGAGGAGGAGGAATAAGAGGAAGACCCGAGGCGCCTTGGAACAGGATGAGTTGGGTCCGCGCGCGCGAGCGAGGAGCACACGCTAATGGAAAATGTTTTAGGAGCTTGAGCGCACGTATCTCTTGGAGCACGTTGCTTCTCCAGGCGAAAAGGGGCATCTCGGGGCTGCTGAGAGAGACTGCGAGATTCGGTGTAAGAGCGTAGCTGGGCAAAGAAGCTCACCCCCCACCCCCTCCCACTGGTTTGTATGGAAATTGAAGGCAAGGGGAGAAAGCGAGAGCGAGAGCTTGAGCGAGAAACCCGGGACTCGAGCACCACCAGAGCTCGTATGCTGTATAATATAAGGGTAGTTTCCGTTGGGGATGCTTTGCGGAGGGCCTCAGACTAGCGGTTCCCTCCTTACCACCCCCTCCCGCCCTCCCAAGACGTCGCTCCGCCATTGGTCCGCTTTATTCAAAATGGCGTCTTCTCCTTACATAAGATCAGTTTTATTAGAGCGCACTCAAGGCGAAACGCAAGACGCTGAGAAACTTATGTCCTTGCGAGTCGTTGAAATTTTTTTTTTTACCGCGATTCGGTTCAATTTTTTCCCTTGAATTTGGCGGGGAATCCGATGAGAATTCTCAAGGAATCTGGGGTCCCTGATGCTCCCGGGGACTTCGCCGTGGTGTCACGGATTTTTTTCGTGTCCTGCGACCTCCTCATTTCCCCGACAGGACAATACTTTCCAGGGACGAATTTAATTTCGCGTGCGAAGCAGCCAAACCCGCTCCTTGGGCGGGCTCCGGTTATAATATTGATTTCGTAATTCGTGTGGCTTTCCCACCAGCCGACGAGCACACGATCCAACCTCCCGGAACCCGAAAAACCATCGTTCACCTTTCCGTCCCAATAATTTCTGGTTTTTCTACTTTTTTTTAAATAATTATGTAACTTGTTCCTTAGCAACCGGAAATTAAACTCTTACCAAGTCCCGAGATGTAAGCAATCTTGTCATTCCACTCGAGGGACCCATCAACCCTAAGATATAGTCATATAGATATATGTAACCTCTGTCCCGAGGCGATCCGAGCCAAGAAACGAACCTCCGGAGTCACCCGCTTGGGAGCTTCGTCCTGCTCAACCCCCTCCCCTCCCCGGTCGATCGCAACAAGTATATCCGAATTACCGAACACTCGGATCCTCGCGATACGTCCGCGGGGCCACTATTTTTACGCGTGAGAATCCAAAGAAATTGCACGGACTCGGGAGGATACCGGAAATTTATCGATCAACGCGCATCCATATATTTATTCGGATTACCGTCCCGAGAGAAGAGAGGGCAAAGTATAAGAAGGGATAAGGGAGAAATCTTCAATAAAATATTCAGGTGGAAAGCCAAAATCGCCGATGAATTAATTAGTATTGGATTTAATTATTTAGTATCCATTTTTCCAATTTCGATCAAAAAAACATTCGACCATTTTTATTAACAAAAATGATAATCTATTAATAAGGTAAAAGTTTTTTAATAAAAAAAAAAATGTCTACAAGATGTTTATCGTCAAATTAAATTTTAAATCGACGATCTAATTGTTGAAGTCAAATTTTTAATTAAATTTTATTACATTTAATTCATTTTAATTATTGAATGATTAAATTTTATAAAATAATTGAAAATAATATTCGAAATTTAGTTGAAAAATAATCTTTCATACAAAATTCAATTTTAATTAAAAATTAAAATTTAATTACAAATTGAATTTCAATTCAAAATAAAAAATATATATTTATAACTGAATTTTGATTTTCAATCACATTTTAATTCTCGATTAAAATTCAATTTAAAATTAAATTTTAAACATAATTAAAAAAAAAAAAATGAAATTTATTTGGCTGCGGGTGAAGCGGAGGTTGCAAACGTTGGATTTAACTTTGGGTTGCTTAGGTCGTGTATATCTGTATACAAAGTGTACATATGGGTATCTGGACAGTGTAAACGGGAAGAGAAAAAGGGAAAGAGAGAGAGAGAGAGAGAGAGAGAGAGAGAGAGAAACAATTTGGCGCAATTACCATTCGCGGCGGAGCCTGGAACGAGAGTCCAACACGCAGGAATTTCCCACTGCTGACCAGTGGTCGCCGCGGTGCAACATCGAGACTCGTATCCTTGCAGGACGAGGTCCTAGAGAGTGGGAAACGGAAGGAGGACGTAGAAGAGGAAGAAGCAAAAGAGAATCGTCGCAGAGAGGACCTGCTCCATTACCAAAACAGCAGAACAAGATAGGCTCGTCCTTTGCCACGTTTCCCTCGCGCTGCTCCTCGTTCGCGGCCTCTCACCCCTTATTGCTCGCCGCGACGGTCACTTCCAGATCGAAACAAGTATATCGAGATAAAAGTCTCACGAATCGCCCGAGCGCACTGCCACCATTTCAATTCAATTTTACCACATGCTACTGCGAATTAAATAGCGAGGGGAAAAATGTACAACTCGTTTTCAATGCCCCGAAGAAAATTTACACTGACCACTGGTCAGTTCTCGTCATTCCTGATACGATCAACTTTACCGTGAGAATAATCTTCGTACAAATCGTTATTTAGAGACGCGGCAACGTCCCGACGCAGAGTGTATTAAAAAACAAACAAAAATCTTCAGTCGCTACGGGCCGCCGAAAGTATCAAAATACGAATAAGTTTTACTTGAAAAATTCAGTGCAGAAAATACAAATTTTATATTAAATAATAGTACGTAAAAAAAAATTGCATTTGGAAACTAAATTTCTGTCATCCTCATCGTAAATTTATCTGACAGTTTCATTATAAATAAAAAATATTGTCAAAATAAAAAAAATTTTTAAATTACCAAAAAATATTTAGTTCCTCGTTTTCAACAAAATTTCATTTTCATTCAAAATCAATAAATATAATTCATCTTTTTTTTTACATATTCGTCTCATCTTGTATATTATTGATCAATATATTTTTATAATTTAATAAATATAATCAATAATTTTGAAAAAAAAAAAAAAATTCCGACACTTTTTACCATTTTTTCTCACAAATTTGCGTGTCCATACGAACATTATTTATAAAATGAGTGACTGGCCTCGCGATAAGGCAACATTAATAGAAATCTCATATTATTAGAATTAATTGGAAAAATAGTTAGCTCGAATTTAAGGGGAGAAGCTTCCAAGAGAAACTCCATCAGGATCGAAACCGCACACAGCACAGAAGACCGAGGCAGAGAGTCTGGAGGAAGAGAGAGCGAGACTGTTCTCTCGTTTGCCGTCTTTCCTCAGCATATAGGAGGGTGTTCACGTGTCCCATAACATTAATAATGCGAGCAGAAGGAGGTAGAGTTGAATTGAGCTTTGCTCGACTCGGCTGTGCCTTCGTTCGCTTGCGAGCTCGTCGTGCAAGCTGGTGCGCTGTGATCGAAGCTCGAGAAGTGCCTCAATGCCACGGAACCTCGACAACTTGGACTGGAAGTAAGTTCCTCGAGAGCTTCGGATGGAAATTGACGTTAATGTATCACGAAAGCTCCCGTCTTGAGCGTCCCGCCGCCCCCTTGACTCCGAAAGCTTTGCTTTTCGTACGAAACTCGCACCCTCGCTCCGTCCTCCTCCTGTACGAGTCACCTTCGCCGCGCGATTACCATCCGAAAGAACTCTTTTCGCTACACTCCCTCATCCCGTACGACCGGTTGCACGGAATATCTAATGCTTACCATCTTCCCTCTGCAACAACTCAACCCTAATTTCCAACCTACCGTGATAATAATATCAAGTTGACGGAACTACCTATAGCTCACCCCGTACAATCGGTAACTACGACTCAACTCTATACCCAAAGCCTTATTATTTACCCCATTATAATCCAGCTTAGTTTTCCACCTCATTTGCGTTACTAATTCTCTAACCCCGACTCCATTTTCTTCCAAACGGCAACCTCAAAAATCTTGCACCAACTAAATTCAAGATTTGACATCGCATTATTGGAAATTATTGGAAAGTTGTGGAAATTATTGGAAATTATTCAATTTTTCAACTTGATAAAGAAAATATACAATAACTTTTTCTTTGTAAATGAAAAGAATTCCGTGTCATAAAAATTATTCATGTCCCGAGTGAGATTCTAGAGACATGAGCACGTGTGAAAATTGATCGGGCAATTGGTCGATTCCCAGCATTATCGTACGGAATGAATTGGAAAATAAAAAATATTTTTTTTTTTTATTTTGTATTTTTTTTTTTTTTTTTTTAAGTCATGGGAACGTTTAAATTTCTAAAAAGTGAACCTTGGTCTTTCGAAGTATCAGTAACTCACGGAATATTATCAGTTCACGAATTTTCATGATTTTGAATTATTTAAATTTCGTGGTAATTGAGGGCGAGACGTTTTTAATGGAGATGGAAATAATTTATGAATATAATTGGAATTTTTGTTTTGTTTTGTTTTTTTTTCAAAATGTCATGAATAATTAAATATTCGCCGGATAATTGTGAATTCTCAATTGATTAATTAAATAATTAATGAGATCGATAAAGTGAACTGGGAAATATTGCTCGAATGCTGGATTTTGAAATTACGAAGATGAACAAGTCGAAATTGGAATATAATTAACTCATCATGTCGAATAGAGTTCGCTAAATAAATGGATAAGCCGCGAAGAACGCCGAATCGTATGAAGCGAAAATGTCAGAAGTTAAATTATTATTGACGAGCTGCCACGCGAGACGGTGCGACGATCAAGTGTGGACGTGCTGGTCGTCCGTCAGTCTCAGAGTCTACTGATGTCAATCTTTACGGAAGGATAAAAAGTTAACGGACGCGCGTATGGCGCGGCGTCGCAAAGTTACGCGTTCTTCATTTCCAGACATCAGTTTGCCTAAAAGGCTCTTCAATTTATCGATTTTTCAAATTCGGTACCGGAATTTTTGTGAAATAATTACTAAAAAAAAATTTGATCTATATTTACGTTTTTTTTCTCTGTAAATTACAAAAATTGAGTCATTGCAGCTCGAAATATTGAAGAAAGTTTCTTGGGGAAGTAAATTTTTGTTATCCCAATTGTTCATTCTGCTGACAGTTTCGTTAAAAATGACAAATCTGGTCAAAATAACGAAAATTTTGAAATTATCAAAAAATATCCATTTTTTAACAAAATATCCAAGTTTTTTGACAAAATGTCATTGAAGAAGATCGATATTTTCTTGGATACGTCCTTCTAAGCATTTTTTTAAAAAATTACAAAAATTGAGTCATTGCAGTGTGAAATATTGAAGAAAGTTTCTTCGGAAAGTAAATTTTTGTCACCCTAATCGTAAATTTTGCTCTCACTTTCACTAGAAATGCGATAAAAAATTGTCAAAATGACGAAAATTTTGAAATTATCTAAAAACATTTAGTTTTCAACAAAATATCGACATTTTTTGACAAAATTTTTATTTCCAGCGAAGTTTAGAAAGATTTGTTTGTATAGATGGGTCACGATATTTCAGTCTCCGACTAACTGTTGAGGTCGTCATATCTCCATATAATGTGTACGCCATTGATGCTGTTTCCTTAAAAGGGGGTGAAAAAAAAAAAAAAAAAAAAAAACGAGGGAAAAGGGGGTATCGACGGAGCGGGGAAGCGACAGGGAGGAAAAAAAGAGGGGGGGCCAGTTTGCGAGGAATGAAGAAAAGGGGGGCCCCCTTTTTCCGCCCCTAGAAGTACTCGGGCCAATGGCCGCAAAGTAAGGTAGAACATCCCCTTCCGTAAATTCTGAGTGACCCTCTTTTAGCCCCACTGTCATTTTTACCAGGCGCCCGCGGCCTGGTGCTCTAAGAAAACGGAGAAGCGAAAGCCGTGCTATAAGCAAACGAGGACGAATCGTGAGGCTCGGGGCTGAACCCCATGCAAGCTCCGATTGGCTGAGCGACGAGGAGCGTCTTGACGCCGCCCCTCGGAAACCCCGGGAAAACACCAAATTCCCTCTCTCTCTCTCTCTCTCTCTCTCTCTCTCGTTCTCTCTTTCTCTCTTTATAGTGTAGAAACTACCCGCTGTACCTACTTCGTTCTATTTCCCTCTCTTGATGACCTTCCCGCGTCACGACCCCACTTCTTCTGTTACCCTCTCGAGTCTAGTTATTGGCACATTTACAAATGCCCAAGACTCACGCAGTCCTTGGCCGAGCGTGACGAGTCCTTATTGTCGTGGCTATTTATTTCTTTCTTTCTCATTTTAACATTTTTTTTCCATGAGCAAATTCCCTTATGGGGTTTTTTTTAATTAATTCATTAGAAAACCAGCATTTTTTCAATTTTTTTCATTTTTCAAAAAAACAAACGTTTAGTCGAAATTTTGTCAAAAAACGTCGATATTTTGTTGAAAACTAAATAGTTTTTGAAAATTTCTAAATTTTCATTATTTTGACAATATTTTTCATTTTTAAGGAAACTATCAGCAAAATTTACGATTCGGATGACTGAAAATTAACTTTCCGAATAAACTTTCTTCAATATTTCGCGCTGCAATGACAACATTTTTGTGATTTGTTCAAAAAAACGTTTATCCGAACGTATCCATCAAAATATCGATTTTCTCCAACAAAATTTTCATAGGCACGATTCCGTACAGCCCAGAGTTTCCCCTTTTGAGATTTTCTCCACCAACCCCGATGGTTGTTTTCTCTCTCTCTTCCTCGGAGCCCCTTGCAGCAGCAGCAGCAGCAGCAGCAGCAGCCTTGCAGGCTGTTATCCCGGCGACGTTGCTTGGTTATAGGAAAAGCCAGCCCTACGTCGGAGCCAGGAGAAACGGGAGAAAGAAGAGGGTGTAGAGTAATGCTTGGAGGGATGGAGGGCTTTGGGAGGGATGGCACACACGAAGGTGGAAACTCTGCGAGCACATATATAGTACGAGCCTTCCTCAGATATTAGATTTTACAAGGAGCACGCTGGGATTTGAGAGGGTTGCTTCACCCCCACTAACCCAAAAGAGGCCGACCAACGGAAAGAGGAGGAAGAGTGACGCGCAGCACAAGAGAGAAAGAGTGTGCGACAGCCAAACGAGAAATGCGCGCCTTGAGTCATGTATGAAGCGAGTTTCTCGCTTCCCAAAGCTCTGCCACTGGTCCGCGCTAAAGGTCTTGGCCCTCCAGCCACCCCTCTGCTTATACTCCCATCAAAGAGTGGGATAAATATTAATTACGTTCCTAGAAACCGTCGTACCGTCTTCCTCCTTTCTAACTCGGTCTGGCACTCTCCAGTCTCTCTTCTCTAGACATCTTCCTCCTTGCCTCACCTTCCTGCACTCGGCAAAACTAACTCTCGCTCCTTTTTCGAGTCGACCTGCGCTCCGGAAATTAAAAGTCAATATCGTGTCGCTGCTCCGTTATGTATTCAAATTATTCTACGGGCTTTGCGGACGTTCGTGTGAGTTCGGGGTTGGAGTATGAAAAAAAAAATATCTTAGGGGTTGATCGACGGTTGGTCAATAATTTTTCATTTTTTTATCAATTTTTTATCCTCGGTGTTTGTTAAAAATTAAATTTTCCTGAAATCGTTCCTGGACCTCGATTTGCAATCTTTTGCTTCAGGTCCGAGAACCGTTGGAATCCCTTAAGGGCTACTTTATCGTTTTATTTGTCGGACATTCGGTATTAATGCTTGTCATCACGAAACCACGAGATTTCCCCACGTAGCAACCCTCAAAAATGTAGAACATTCCCTTAGATCCTTCAGTACCCACATGGCTCATTATCCTTCACCGGTAAACAAGCGACTGTTTGAGTTCGTCATCATAGTTTGCGGTTCTGACTCATGTGTCGCCACCGTCACTCCCTGCCTATGGGGCTCGTGACGTAGCTCGAGTCTTCTAACCACAGCTGCACTGTGGCGGCCTCTGTAACGCGAAGCGGCGCCCAAATATACTGCGAAGTACGAAATTTTTTTTTTTTTATTTCTGCGTCACCTGGTTGCATTTTTTTTTCTTTACGGAGAATGAAATTTTGTCAAAAAACGTCGATATTTTGTTGAAAACGGTGAACTGAATATTTTTTTGATAATTAAAAAAATTTCGTCATTTTGACAATATTTTTCATTTATAACGAAACTGTCAGCGAAATTCACGAGTCCGGTGACAAAAATTTAACTTCCGAAGAAACTAAAACGAAAATTTTCTTTCCAGTGTTCGAGTTTGGCATTTTCCAAATTTCGCTTTCATAATCGTATTTTTTTAAATTTTCTTGAATCTGAATTGTGGAAATTCATGATCGCGTTACTCGTGCTTCGAGTTTTTGGAAATTTCGACTTGAAATTTCGATGTTTTTTTTTTCTCTTGACAGGGTTTGGTTCGTTCTGATGAAATAATAGTGGAGAAATGTTAATGGAGTACAAGGAGAACGTCGAAAATCTCAAGATTCAAATACCGGAAATCTGAATTGATCGTTGTCTGAATTTCTTAGCTCAAAGGAGTTACGAGGACTTCCGCGAAGGATACGTAGTGTGTGAGAAGACATTTCGCTAATGGTTCACAGTCATTAAGTTCTAAATCGAGGAGTCGGAGGGAAGCCAGCGTTCCCCCTTAAATTTCATTACACGTCTTTGGAGTTTGGTGACATTTCCCGGTGAACGAATGCGAGTCAAACGTCTCGAGGTTCGGTTCAAGTATTTGCTGGACCTCGACACAGACCCAGCCAGCTGAAATGTTTTTCGAGCAATGTCCTTTATTTCTCTGAGAAATTAACATGAACGTTGATTCACCCTTGACTGAGGGGTTGGGTAGCCTTTGAGGGCTTCCACCAAGTTAAGAAACCAAAATAACAAAATGGCGTGCACAGGAAACGATCCTCAGACCTTTTACACAATTTCGATGCTCAAAAAGTTGATGAAATTCCGTCAGCTCGTTCAGACACCGATAATTATTATGAAGAAAGATTTTTTACTCCAATTGCGTAATTCAGAAGATTTTTACGACTGAAAATTGACTTTTTACCCTGGAAGAAGCCCCTTAACTCTTCAAATACACACTGGGTCATACAGACCCCAAGAATTTCCTGTTGCCGATTGTTTGGCATTCAATGGCAACGAGCCTTTCCTTTGATTTAGAAAATATGGATAAATTATATCAAAGAAAGTCTCCTAAAAAAAAAAAATTCATTTCAATTTTCATTTTCATTTTCATTTCAATTCTCTTTTTCATTCCAATTTCTATTTTCATTTCTTCTGCGAGCTTCCCCGAGCTTTTTCTTAAAATGGTAGAAAAAGGTTGACAATAATTTGACACGTATTGCAAAACGAAGGAAATTTTTGTTTTTTTTTATTAATATCGTAGTGTTGGCAATTACAAAGAGGCATAGGTCTATATACGCAAGACGATAATTAGCGGTGGTTTGCTCCGTCTGAATGAAGGAAAGAAGAGCCCGAAGCGTTTTCATCATAGCAGAGTTGAGTATAGATGTAGATTAACAGTTAGGAGTATAGCAGTGCTATCGCAGCATTTATAGCTCTTGATATAACAACGTTGGCGTAGAGAGTTCTGAGCCGAAAGAGACGAAGGAAGGAAGAGTAAAAGATAGGGACAGGAGCCGGAGATGGTTGACTGAGACGCGACGATGACTGCAGGAGTAGAGTCTGGATGGATGTGGGTGTTTGGGAAGGGATGTTCTCGATGAAGAGGAGGTATCGTGGTTCCCTTCGTAATCGCTTGTCCTTGCACATATTTTTCCTTCTATAGATCGTCGTGCTCGAGTGCATGGCGAATGCATTTTGCTTCGCTGGGGTTCGGTTACCCAGCGTTGCTGCAGTTACCTCTTTGCAGTCTGCCTCCCATATTAGTCTTATTCTTCTTCCAGGAGCTCGCTCGTTTGCACGCAGTCTTCTTGGTCTCATAACAAGACGGTTAAACTATCAGGAACCCAATTGCCATGGGCACACATGACAGCGACTTGAAATCATTGAGGAAATACCTGGAAGAAGAAGCGAGTCTCATTCTCACAAAGAATCCTCCATGTATGACGATAATTAGACTTCTCAGGTAAGTTGGATGTTTTTGCAAGGAATGCACAATTCTCCTGTGCGCGTGATGACGAGATTGTACCGTTTAAGGAGGTTCGCTACATAAGAAAATATGATAAGAATTTAATGAAATTTGGTGATAATATTGTTGAGCACAAATACGATGGCACAAAATTTTCTCTGTTTTTCGTCTACATAGTTGTCAAATAATTTGAGTTTACAATATGCAAAATATATACCTATATATGTGTCTGAATCCTATGCCCATGCACAGTTGAAGCAACGTTTCTCTGCATTGATTGGATTTAGTTGATTACGTTAATCACAGGTGCGTATATTTCATTTTTCATTTAAAAAAAAAGAAAATTTTTTTTCTGAGATTTTCATTCAGTAGTTTTTTTTGCTCGGGTCGTGGGGGTGGCTGAGAGTTTCCCTATAGAAGATAGGCATGAGAAATGATGAGAAGGATTGGAAGGAAGGAAGAAAGGGGTGGGGGGTGAGGGTGGTTTCGGGGTACAAGAGGATCGGAGATGAAGAAGAGGTGGAAAAGCAAAGGAAAGGCTCGAGGTAGAGTCATACGTAAGACGTAGAGGGCGTGGTCTCGGCATTGATCCGGATCCCCCACTCTTTGGCATTGCTTAAAAGTACCTACGAGAAAGCGGCTCCGACCCCCTTTCATTTCAAACTCACCCTCGCTTCTCGCTTCGCTTCTCTTCTCTTTGCTGCTGCCTCATCCTGCGTCTCGTGTTTCCCTGCAGCGGCAGCAGCAGCCACCTCCGACGACGACGACGACGACGACGACGACGACGACGACGCGTTCTCCAAAACTCACCCCCTTGAAAACCGTTGGCCCGGCGGCCCGTAAGAAACCAGCAAGAAATGAATATTCATGAGCTCCAACCGCCTCCAACAACCCCTCGAGCACCTTCTTGGGCTTGAGATAACACTGCTCTCGCGTAGGGCATACTTACACTATCACACATCCACACAAACACCCATACAACCCCCTTAATGTATGTGAGCCCCACCCAAAAAGAACGCGACGTTGCTAGTACGCATCAGTTTCCAAAGCCCTCCGAATACCCGCAAGAAGAATATCAAGTCTCTCGACACAAAAGTCACAAAAAACACTTCAGCCATCAGCTTTGAGCTCGACCTCTGAAAAACTCCCTTCCTTTGTGTTCGTTCTGGAAAAAAAACTCCTCTTCTCTTTCATCATGCTCTATGCCTCTTGACGGGTTAACGAAGTAACTTACAAATAAAAAAGCAGCCATGTCGAAAATGTAAACTACATGATGTCACTTGCAGGTTTTTTTTATCATCGACCACCAAAAGCTTCGTCGAGCGTACTCGATGTGGAGAAATGAGGAAAAAAAGACCTTCTGAACGGCTTTTTCTACTTGTTCCCACAGTGGGTATCATTTAAGGAACACAAAATATCGCTGCACTATAATGGCAAAGGTAGAAATATAAGCTGTGGAAATTAGACAAGCACCGGGCAACGAATACGACGTTTCTGAAGAGCACACAAGAAGTTTGTTCCAACTTGCAGTCGGTACCAGCTCTAATCAAACATTCTAGATTATATTCTCAGTTTGCGTGCTATGCTGCGGAAGTCTCGTTTCCTGTTCGCCAGAGAAGATTCTCAGTTTCATCGTTGAGACTACCCAGCGATCTCGGAATCGCTGCGTCTCACCCAATCCTTTATTCTTGTTGGTCTAATTCAATGAGAAAGCCTCCAACCCCATTTGCTTGATTGTTTTAAAATACTGTATCGATTTGCTGAGCTCGCGATGTTGTTCTCCAATGCTTTTCATTACTTGATCAATTACATTTTCTTAAAAGGTTCTGCTTACTGCCCACAGAACTTCTAGAAGGAACATTCCGTTGCCTGCCTTCAGATCCGATGACAGTCATTTCCGGCTCCACTTGATGGATGCAAAAACAGAACTCACCTTCGCCAGAAAACTGCAAACGGATAGGTGCAATTTCCTTCCAACTCGTTCCAAAGCTGAAGCCTACTCCATCATACATCGTCCCCATGCAAATCACCGCGTAAATCACCGCGCAGATGGGCTGCGAGCCTTTGAGATCCTGATTTACGAAGCCATCAACCTTTCCGATAAAATAGAACTTGCCCAGGTGAATGGTAACACGGACTCTCTGCCTTGAATGACGTTGTTTGGCAATGCACATATTTGTACCTATCAACATTGTCTAATTGCAGGAATTTTTATGCAGAAATGCACAGGGGGTACTTAAAATTTTCACAGTACTAATTTAGACGTCCAAGCCAATTTCTAAGATTGCCATGACGACTGCGATGCTTAGGCTACGAAATCTCTGGGTACTATTGGATCCATCGAGCCACAAGGATTCGAAAGGATTTTGTTGGGATCTTAAGGAATTCTCTGGGAGGTCCATGTGCCAGGATTGGCTGAAGAAGAGTTCTAGGCACGTAGAGCGAAACTACGACGGAGATCCTTTTAAATATTTAGATATGGCGTTCCATGGGTCGAAAGGGCGGTGGGCCAAGGGGGTATGTTAGAGAGTATTCGTTCTCCTCACCAGGGACCTCGGTCTCTGGAAAGGTTGACTTTGTATCGGCGTGTGTGTGTGTGTTTGCGCGTTTATGAGTTCGTCTCATCTATGTGAGAAGCGAGACTCATCCAAGTTGCCAACTTTTGGTCGTATTAGCTTTTGTATATATATTACCTCATTTGCGAGAGGAAAGCTTATACTTCTACCCTCTCTCGACTCGTTCCCACACTACGTACTACATACTTCATCATGTAGCGAAATATTTATATATACTACATACCTATAGCTTGGCATATGCACCTGAACGAGCCTGGATGTGAGTCGAGCTGCTACTGCCCTTTGTGGTGAGCTAGTGTGGAAGGCCTGAGGAAGAATCATCTACTCCTTAATAGGATGCTTGATGTCTTGATTGATGAAAAGAAGCAGCGAGTATGGGGAGTTTCCAATAACCAGAAGCGAGCAGGGTGGCTGCGTGGGACTAGGTCGTTGGGTGTTGCATGTCTCCATTGATTGAGGCTTCTTCAATGGCACGTGGAGATTGGTAAAGGTTGACATTTGATGGAGGCGTAAGAAGGATGATAAGTAGAAGTGTTTTTCTTTTCTTTTTTGGGAATTTTGGTTTTCTTCTTGATTAAGAATGGAGGTCTCTTTTAAATTGAGACTGTCGCAGTCGTTCTAGCTGGAAGGTTCGCTTATTTGGGAAATATAGTTTAAGCTAGACGAATGGTTGGTGTATGGGCAGGCATTGGAAGAGAGTAGCGGGTGGTTTTGGGCAATATAGAAGCAGAAAGCAGGCAAGGCAGCAGAGAAGAGTGAAGGAGGAGGTGGGTAGTTTTGGTGCGAGTATGCCCGACACAGATACAGGTTTAAGTATAGACATAGGTGAATATTTCCTTCGGCTGGGTTACCGAAGCCGACGCCGTCGTTTCTCAACTCGCCCCCCCCCCCCCCCCCCCCCCCCCCCCCCCCCCCCCCCCCCCCCCCCCCCCCCCCCCCCCCCCCCCCCCCCCCCCCCCCCCCCCCCCCCCCCCCCCTCATTCCAAGCGAAGCTACCCTCTCGGAGCCTCGACCCAGCGCTTTTCTAACCCCCTACTACGAGCAACCTCCACGCTTCTTCTTCCAGCACGACCCCCCCCCCCTTCCTCCCTCTTCCCTGCTTTGCTCTCTTCCTCCGCTCTTCATAATATCCTGCACGTCAGACTTTGAAAACTCCAACAATTTCCTCCTGCCGCGTGGTTGGTGAGAGTCGTAGAGCTTTTCGAGGCAAGAGCATACTGTTGGGGGATGAGGTTTGTGGGGGTTCCAGCTCGCGGGTTCGCCTAGAAAAGGAGGGTGAAATCCGGCTGGCTGAACAACTCGTTTCGGTAGCTCTGTACTACCTCGGACCCGGTTTTCGAGAGGTTCCTGGCTGCGGAGCTCATCCGAGCGCCGGTTTTATCGCGTAAATGGGCCACCGCGGAATCGAGCTAAAGAGAAAAAGGGGCGACGCTCGCTCGACACGGTGAAGCGGGGCGACAACCTGGGTCAGAAGGGGATGAGAATGAGTAAGACGAGTTTCCAGTTTATATAAACTTTGGGAGATGCCATGTTACCCTCTCCAGCCCACCAGAGTCTTTCCCCCTATCCACCCCAACCAAACTATCAGCATAGCCGCGTGAGCATTAATAATTATAAGTAGAAGCATGATGGCGACCGTCGTGTTGTGAGAAACCGACGAGAGATCCACAACGAACATGTTCACCACTCTTGTCATTATTCAAAGCGGACGTTACTCGAGCCAATTTGGAACAATATTTCCCAACATCGAATTTCGCTTATAAACCTGCACCCCCTCAATTTTATCCGCCTTTTTTTTTTTCCTCCAGAGCTGTGCGACCTTCGGAAGTAAACTTTCCCATCATCATATACACTTTTTTTAAATCAACCTTATCCAAATGGTCTTAACTACGAAACAACTGGCTGATGCGTAGGAATTTGGTCCTTGACGTCAGAAGATGAAAAGGTCATGACGCAGCCTATGCGTCCAGACTAGCCTGCTCCCAGTAGCTTGTTCAAGGTATAACGTTGTTTCCGGCTTTCGTAGGGATCCGATGTCCTGGCTCCAACTCGAGATAGTTCTTCAGCCGTTCTCACTAACCGCGGACATCTCTGACCCTGAGAAACGTTGAAATCTAATGTCAGCGTAACATTGCCTTGGACTAATGCATCGAGAGAGGGAGCCAGAGCCAGCAAAGAGGAGGGAAGAAAAGAGCGAGAGAACCATCCCCCGTCCATTGCTGCTGCTTCGCTCCATCTGCTTTTGTCATATCGGACCAAACCACCACCCACTCCGAGCTAACTTTTGATGCACCCTGGATTACTCAACGAGTTAGCAGTCGCGCAGAGGCTTTCGTAACCGCCTTTCATCTACTCCTGAAGACTCTCCATACCCAACTTTGTTCTAATTCAGATGTAATTACAGCGACATCAACGTTCCATCACACCTACCTTCAATTTCAACAACTGCCAGTAACATTGATGACGAATACCGTCAGACCTTCTGGGTTACCGCTACTTTCCCCTTTAAAAAACTATACCATCTCGGTCAAGGTCAAACCAGTGGATGCAGCCATTTCCCTTTGGCTCGACCAGCAAGTATTTAATAACTTGATGCAACGATCGGAGGAAAAATGAATAAATTTATGAGAATTTTTGAAAAAAAAATCGATAGAACGAAAAAAAAAGGTTTTGATGAAAAATCCTGAAAAATGGAATCCATAATTTTACGAATTTTTTTCCTATCGCATATTTGGAAAGTTCATTCAAAACTACACAATTAAAAAAAAAAATTGTTCTAATTTTGGAAAATCCATATTTCGTGAACGGCTTCATGAAAAATTCCGAAAAAAATCATGAGCCTCCCTTTTGAACAGTATAACATGATAATAAGATTTAAGCCCATTTGAAAATGTGAATTCCCAACTTAGGCTGTCATCAACAATGGAAACTGCTATTACAGTTTTTTATAAACTGACGCATTTTCTCATGACGACCCGTTTAAGCTTGAACCTAACGGAAAAAGGCTCAATCTTGGACACGCGGCGCAAATTGCCTCCCCGATCGGAGCCTTTCTTTTTAATACTTGGCGTCAAGACTCTGCGACGTCTCTAAATATAATAGTGGCTAATTCTTAATGTGGGCTGGCTTTGTTTGACATGGCCGGATAAAAAGGTAAGCTAATGAAGTCTCTAATGCGAAAAAGCTGGACGAGGGAACAGAGAGCATGTTTCTCTTGTGTATAAAACGGTGTTAATGGCGCGATGTTGGTCACGAGAAAGGACTGGAAGGATCCGCCGAAGAGAAGAGGCAAAACAAAAGTTTCAATTAAACAAAAGAGGGTCGCGACGCGTGTCAGCCGAGGTGTTGGCCCGCAGAGGGGGAAAAGGAAGGAAGGACGATGGCCCATACGTCCCTAGAATTCCACAAGCTTTTGCTTTCTTTTTTCTTCTCTCACTCGCGCCACGCTCGAGGAAGATAGCTCTGAAAAGAAATGAAGTAAAAAGCAGAGGCCGGAGGTGAGGCAAAAACAAACGTGAGAGGCGCTTTTTTTCTGGCCCACGAGTGAATGCGGAGGGAAAAAGAGATGGGAAAGACGCGAAACAGCTTAACGGAGTTAAACCAACCCGTTGAGAATTCAGGGGGTTCGTTTCGGGCTAAAAAAGCTAAGCGGTGTTTTATGAACCCAACAAGCGGCTGGCCTCACTTTCTCCCTCTCTCGTTTACTCCTTTTCCACTCTCCGCATCACCCACCCCATCCTTGTATCCTTCTTTTTACACCCTTGTTGGAAATTAGAGGCTTTTTGCCGCTAAATATACCGTTTCCCATGGCCTCACCCCATCCCGCTCCCGCCTCCGTTTCCAATCCCTCACTCAATCTCATTTTAATTTCCACACACGCGCTCTCATTACTCTCCGTATACTCTTTTGCCGCATGAAAACGAGCTCCAACTACCCAAACGCGCCACGGATTTTCTACCGTCCGACCGGTAATTTTCTTATTTCACCACATCATGAAAACACGCTTCCATCTATGGGGCCATTGTCAGATGGAATTACTTTGATGAAAATGATAGCCTCGAGGGAAAAATAACTCCGCCAGTTTCGCGAACCATCTCAAATTACTCTCCCGGATTACGCTCGACAATTGTCACTTCTTTTTTTTTTTATCTCGATTTCACGCACCAGGACACTCCTATCACACAATTAATGTTGCTAAATTTGTTTCTTCTCTTATCAAAAGTTTTTCAGTCTCACGATTTCCCGGAAAATCTCATCAACTCGATTTAATGAGATTCTTTTGAGTTTTTCGTTCGTCTGAACGTTATTTTGAAAAGGCACAAAATTTTTGTCATTCCAGCAATAAATATTGAAGAAATTTTTATCGGAAAATGAAATTTTGTCATCCCAATATCGCCAAAACGACGAAAATTTTGAAATTATCAAAAAATATTTGATTTTAAACAAAATATCGACGTTTTTTGACAAAATTTTATTGAAAAAGATCGATATTTTGTTGGATACGTTTGGCTAAACGTTTTTTCAAAAAATCACAAAAATTTAGTCATTACAGTGCGAAATATCGAAGAAGATTTCTTTGAAAAGTGAATTTTCATCGTCGCAATGGTAAACTTTGTTGGAAGTTTCATTAAAAATGAAAAATATTGTCAAAATAACGGAAATTTTGAAATTATGAAAAATATTAATTTTTTAACAAAATATTAACGTTTTTTGACAAAATTTAATTTTGAGTGTACGGAATCCTGGGAACCAAAGTCACGTAGTGGAGGTTAGTTTTGCTTCGGTGACTTTGATCAACTAAATTAATTGGAATTTGGCAGAAAAACGAGAATTCTGATTAAATTTGGAAGAAGAATTAGGAAAGGAGTTGGGTTTGGCAAAGAGAAAATTCGGGAATAAGGCAAACTGGTGCCAGGTGAGTCGCCCTCGTTGAGAATCTTTACGCCATGGGTTAAGTGAAAATAAAACGCTCGACCAAGTCGAGCAAGAGGGTGTGAAACGAGAAGGTCGTGCGCGCCTCAACGACGTACCAGAGGGTTGGCCACCGCGTGGTCCGAGGGTTGAGGCAAGTCGAACACACATATACATACTCGACCTGTTGGGACTCGTACATAAATTAGTTCTCATGGTTAAAATGCAAAACGGCCAGGCGAGAATTTCTCTTGTCTTTTTCCACCACTCCTTTCGCACTTGCCGTCCTTTTTGTTGCATATTTTATTCCTTTCCCGGAATTTATTCTCTCGAAGAATCACATCATCTTCAAAGAGAATCAGAAAATCAGGAAAAAGCGTTAAAACTCGAAAATCTAAGCCCAAAAGAACGTCGTGCAGCAAAAAGGAATTTGAATTGAGCGTCGCCATAGAAGGTCCTTAATAGGGGTGAGTATCCATGAGCAATGAGATATGATTATTACGGAGGATTTTAAAGTGAAGGAAGAAGGAGGAGGGTGTAATATGATCGTAGATGGCGTACAACATTTGTGAATAACTCCACCTTTAGCCCGGTCGTTCCTTTCTGAGCGAGTGGATAGTCCTTTTCCTGGATAGAGTCCCGCGCGGCGAATTTATCAGTCGCGCGCCGAACAACATATCCGTTTTGCCAAGTAATCTCGCGTTGCTTCAGGCGATTCTCAAACAATTCTGTACGTCTCTGTGGCTGGAATGGGCGATGGTTTGAGAGACTGTACGACGAAGCTAGGAGGAGAAGGAGGAGCAAGGGATTGGGCAAAGGACGCACCAAGGTGTTGTAGAGGAAGGCGTCAGGCAAGGTTAGCAAAATCCTCCAAGCCACAGAGTCTTGCTGCAAAGCGAATTCTACCAACAACCTCGGTAGAAGACAATGAGGCCAATGAGGCTCTTCAAATAAAACCGTCGAGTCCTTTTCCATGAATAGTTCTAATCAGAACGTACACAAATCGATAAAACGAAAGAAAATCTCAATTAAAATGTGGAGAAATTAATTTTTCATCGTTTTTCTGCTCCTGTCTGTGTGTGTGTGTGTGTGTTTTTTTCTTTTTTCTGCACTAGAGATCGGAAACTCGAGAATAGATAAATGAATAAAATAATCAATTCCCCCAGGATAAGGCCGAGTGGCATTGTCCACTTGGCCTAATTATAATAATAATAATAATATAATATATTACAATATATTATATTGTATTATATATTATATATATAAAATATAATAATAATAATAATAATAGTAATAAAATTGGCCTAATCCCGCCCTCCCTTCTCAATGTCTTTCTCGTTTAGGAGGCGGTAGATTGGGGAAGAAACAGGAATGAGACTAGGGGTGAGAGAAAACGCGGGGTGAAGTAGAAACAGACAATACACCTCTGCCGTTGGGTGGCTTATCTAAGAGTCCGTGGCGGTAGCCCCGGGGGTACAGTAATAACCGGTAGGGGTATAGCGGCAACGATACGCGAAGCGCCGATCTCCGGGCATGGGCTAAGAAATGATAACGGCACTCTCACTGCTCGCAAGCCAAACCACCAACCATTTTCGAGTTATATTGCCTCAGGCTTGTACTCGTTCCTCCTGTTCCTTCTCCCAAACAGAAACGTGCGATATAACCGACCCTCTTATTCCCTCCAAAGCACACGTAGACTGTTGACATTCCGAGAGACGTAACTCCCATCCTTTTATACATATTTCTTCCATTCCTATTCGCCTCTTCGAGTCTTATCACTCCCTATTTAACTTGCGACCTTTTCCAAATGCTCTTACTACCCTCTCCCCACATTTCTTTCTCTCTCTTCATCACAAACACACACTCGACTCTATATATTGTTGCACATTCTCCATACGACCTTTCTTCTTCGATTCCTCTCCTCGAACTTGCAGGAATCCCAATGATAAGGAGCCTCGAGTCTGTGCACCGATCATCGACGTATTCTATCGGTCCACCGACGTTTCCTTACGGTTCACCGACTACCGTTCCTCGTTGCCGCAACAAGGCAGACTCGGAGGACTCAAAGGTACGGCGATGATATATTCTAAATATGTTTTTTGTCCGTTTCTCTTACATACAAATTGGCGAGACAAAGTTCAGGGGAAAAACGTAAACGGACCGAGAATTTTCCATTTGAAGAAATATTTTTGTTATGCGGCGAATTATTTCGGGCGAAAAGTGCATTGGGTTAATCGAAGTAGAGAAGGTGGTTGGGTTGGTATATCGGGCGGTGATGGATCACCTCGTTAATGTTGAGTTTAATGAAAATTTCCGGCGAGAGTGAGCGTTCGCCAGGGGGCCAATGAGACGTTGACGTGGTCGATTTGGGTGTGTGTTGGGGGGGAGGAAAGAGGATGGTATAGTTGGAGATTTGGTGGAGTTTAGTTGGAGCTTTTGCGAGACAGTGCGAGTCGTCGTAGCCGGAGAATTTTACGAGAATTTCCGGGACTAATTTCTCGTAGGCCGCGAGCAAGAGGAGCGGAGGTCTTGCAGCCTCTGCGGAGTACGCTCCCGAGAGCAAGGCCAAAGAGGGAAGCGAGCGGGTTTCAAGCAGCACCACCAGCCGGGCGTCGTTAATTTCTGACGTTAATTGCTAAGCCTGAAGTTTCTAGAAATTTCCTTCCACGGTGTTATACACGTGCCTCTCCCCCTCCGCCCTCTCCTCACCCCCTCCCCTTTCATTTCATGAGTCACCCTTTTCAGCCGAGCGTCCTACGACTTAGCTTTTCCGTCCTCAACTTTCAATCTCTTGGCAAAATTCAAACGTTTCTCCTGAGCCACCCTTATCCAAGGGATCCAAGGGTGTACCTGCTTATCGATAATAATGATCCAGTGAATTCGACCCAACGCCTCCGTAAATCGTAGAAATGATAAATTTTAATGGAGGAATCGATTTGAAGCAAAATCCCTGAGAAAAATAAAAAAAATCAAGCCGCTGCTTTTCTCCATGAGTTTCTCAACGTCAAGACACTGCGAAGCTTTTCTTCCGGAGTCTCTGACTTACGGAGACTTACGAAGAAAACCGCCCTCCACACCACCAAACAGTTCTTGCCGTCCGAGTTGTTTGCTTTTCCGCCATCTTTGCTCGCGCACGCTTATCGCCTACAAAGGGGAGGTTCACGAAAGAGAAAGAGCTGCTTTTAGGGTTGCTAAGCTCTTCTAAATATCCTCGTGTATGTATTATAGCTCCGGAGTGTGTGTCGCCGTCTGTGTCGCTCGTACGTCGCAAAGCATGTACAGCTAAAATCCTCTCGACCCTCCGAACGTCTCCGCAGTCATCCCTACGACCCACACGATGCCGAGGACCTCGTCTACGGAGTCAGGCACACTCGACCACCGTCGCGATACACACTTTAGGGTTGATGGGGAAAAAAATTTATCTTCCATTTTTTTAAATGAAATTTTCCGAACTTTGGACCGGAGAAAATTTTATTTTTCGTCTCAAACTGAAGGTATACAAAAATTCAGCAAGGAATTGATAAAAAAAAAATTGGAATAGTCCGGATTTTTTTTTCGCGTCCTCATCGGTTTTTCAAATTATTGAGAAAAAAAGAAAATTTAGCGAAATCGTAACTTTTGCCCTCAAAGGCTCCCGGTGCTATTTGCAGCACTGAAAATGAAATTTATTCAAAAAACTTCGATATTTTGTTGAAAACGAAATATTTTTTGATTATTTCAAAATTTTCGTTATTTAGACGATATTTTTCATTTCTAACGAAATTGTCAGCAAAATTACGATTGGGATGACAAAAATAGACTTTCCCAAGAAACTTTCTTCAACATTTCGCGCTGCAATGAAAAAATTTTAGTGATTTTTCAAAAAAACCTGAAACATCGATCTTTTCCAAAAAAAAAACTGTTTGCCGTGATAGGAACGTCGTAAAGAATCTGATTCTCCATTTACCGAAAGACCCATATTGCCCAGGAGGTTTTCGCGTTTTTCTCGGAGTGTATCGGGACGGTGGGATCCAAAAGGAAAAGGATAAAGGAGAAAGAGGGTGACTCGTAGAATCCCAGGGAAAAGGGAGGATTTGAGGGTAACGTTGAGACTCGGAGAAAAGGAGGAAAGATGTTTGGCCGGGTGCGAGGGTGGAAGAAGAGAAAGGGAGAAAGGGATATTGGCAGAGTGTCTGTACGACACAGCGGAGCAGCCCCTATCGCCTGGTTCTCATAGGAAACGACGAAGCGAGGCAGAGACTTTACTTACTTACACCCTTATCCCTTCCCTGTCGTTGCTTTGGAAGGGTGTGAGGGAAAACTGGAAGCCGCGGGCACCGCGTTCGCCCCCTCGTCCCTTTTCTCAAGCCTGCCCCTCCGCCTCATCGTGCCAAGAGAATCGAGAAGGGTTGTCGCACCAAAGAGACGAGGACAGAAGTAAGCTCGTAGGTATTTCACGTAGCGCGCGCGCAAAAGGCACCGCGTAACGATTTTCTGCTCCTTCGAAGGAATATGAAAGGCGATATTTGCGCGGAGCCTCCGCCTGCTTCTCCTCGCCTCCTCCTACCTTTAGCTTTTCTCGGCAAGCCCCTACGGACCAGTCGAGCTCAATATATACAGACAAGAAGAAAGAGAGGCTGGTAGAGAAAATAAGAGCGGGCCTGGCAGCGAGAGAGAGAGAGAGAGAGAGAGAGAGAGGGAGGGAAAGAGCTGCTCGCCTTTTCCCCAAATCTCGACGCGAAAAGGGATCAAGGGGAAATTTCTCGAGCACTGGATACCGGCTAAAGGGAGAGCCCAAGGTGTCCGCTCCAAAATATCACTATATATATATATTTATATTCGACATTGCCTGAGTCCGCTTACGCAGAAGAAAAGTCGCGGTGTGGCTGTCAGAATCATTGGGGAATTCAAACTTCCACAAATCCTCCATCCAGACTCCTCCTATCCGGATTACAAAAGTGGTTCACATGTTTTTACACGAAATAACAAAACGTTAATATTTCTGCCTCGACAAATCCATCAAAGATGTCACGAAGAAAATTAATTTTAAATAATAAATTAATAAATAAATCATTGCTCCCAAGGTCTCCCCACTTTTGAATATTTCTCTCCAAGAAAAAAAAAAAAAAAAAGAAAAAAAATGGTTCACGATCATTTAGAAATTTTCGGACCTCAGAAAATCTGGATAAGGCAATTTTTCTTTTAATTTTGGTACAAACTCTGGGAAAACTTGGGTCTAAGGAAAATAAAATAACAAGTAATTGTTCCCCACTTTTTTTTATTCTTCTTCAAAAATTGATTTATGAAGAAAAAAAAAAAAAATTTCTTTTAGAATAAAAAAGAAGCACTGAATATTTTTTTTATTTCGATGGAATGAACAAAAAAATGGTTCACGATGAATTAGAAATTTCCGTATCTCAGAAAATCTGGATAAGGCAATTTTTCTTAAAATTTTGGCATAAACTTCGTAAGGACTCGGAACTAAGAATTGTTTCCGGAACAATGAATAAATCGAGTTGGCTGCAAATTGAGAATAACTGGCCTCGTCGGCTGAGTTTTGTACTTAAGAAGCTGCTGGATGAAAAGTGGCTTAGGGATGGGATAAGAAAATAGGAAGAAGAGAGTGGAAGGAATAAGTAAAGGTTGGCAAGGACCTTTTGCTGTTCTCCCTCTCTCGATCTTACTCTGCTTGAGACTTAGAGTTGGTAATTAAATACAAGGAAGCTTGCTTGTGCCTAGCGTTTCTCTTGTCCTGTGTTACCTTAACCCTTTCCGAACTGCCTGCATCTCCCACGGTACAGGCATCGTCGTCGTCGTCGTCGTCGTCGTCGTCGTCTCGTTCTTACTGTCGAGGCCACTCCACCCTCGCTTGTGTGCTAGGAATACCAGAGAAGGGTTTCCTATTTAATTCGAGACTTCATTCGATTTACGTGAGCACGCGGATTGGGCCCAGAGCTTTCACCTTCCGCCATCAACACCCAGCAGAGTTCCACCACTTACAGGCTAGCATACAAAATTCACTATTTACTTGGAAACCTGCATTCTAAATTCCATTCTTCCTCCATCGACTTATTATTAGTCTTTAGAGTTTTCCATGCATACCCTGCTTCTCGTATATTTAAATGTTTCGAGTTTTCCACAAGTTAGCATTGTTCCACAATTTTTATTCAACGAAAACTATAAAATCTATGCCAACGAAAAATTTTTTTTGGAAAAGATCGATTAATTCTTGGATACGGTAGACTAAACGTTTTTTTCGAAAAATCCCAAAAATTCAGTCATTCCAGTGCGAAATATTGAATGAATATAGGAATAATAGAAGGATAAAATAATATTGAAGGTGTCGAAGTTTCCTTCCGGAAATGTATTCAATACAATCGATGCCAAGAATTTTCGTTCGGCCTTAAACAACGTTCCATTTTAGTTGAAACTTGTGGGGTATTTTCTCCCGTGCTTGGAATAAGTGAATTTGGTTAGAGCCTCGTGTCCATGGAGCAGGTAATATCAGGAACAGTATATTGCTTAATGCTTGGAAAAGGAAAGAGGGTTTCGTAGGGGATGGAGCTCGTCTGTATGTTTGAAAGGGGCGGTTGCCATTATTGGCAATAACAATATTACACGAGCCGATCCAGTCTTGGGGCGCTTTCCCAGCGGCCTGTGTTCTCTCAGGGTGTACCTTACCTGTGCTGCATCTCATGTTGCTGCTGCTGTTGCGACCCCACAATTTTCCACCCTCTTTGAGCGAGGCTCATTCGCGCCAGCGTTCTCTCCTTCCATCTTGCCCGATAGAGGCTCCTCGCATTCTCTCGATGCGACTAAACTCAATTCCCTTCGGCGAGAGCGCGTCCTGGAAGACGTTGAATCGACGATGCTTCATAGGGTTGACGGAATACACACTTTGCGCTTTCCTCATTTCGCACGAGTCGCCGGGATAGACGCGACGGGTAAATTCCATTGCTGGCAATTTGTGAAGCCGATTGAAAAATCTCTGCATCGTTTGTTCGGTGTGCCAGGTGACTCGGTGGCCGGGGAGTGACCTTGGTCGACCCTAAGGATGGGCTGTAGCGTGCTGGCACGCTAATTGTACTTTCGATGAACGGCAACCGGGAACCTGCTGCATAACGGCGACATTGTCAACGCTAGAGGTCGAGAGAACGGTCAGGAGGGCCAGTGTGAAGAAACCAGTGGTAGACAATGACCCAGACGTGGCAGGCTCGTGTTTTCCGAGGAACCGATCAACTTAAACGTGGTCCAGGGGATGGATGAGGCAAAAGAATGCTGAGGATCGAAGAGCACGAAGCAAATGTTGATTTTAATGATAAAAATGTCATGGACTCTGGACCAAGTGGTCCTCTGCTATTTTGGACACGAGGAAGAAGAAGACATTCAATATCCAAAGGTTGCGATCATTGATCCTGTGCATGGAGGGGCTGTAACTTGGGGAAATAATAATTTTCTCCGTGTGTGGTCGGACTTTGCAGTGCAAATGTGAATTTCTTGGTAAATTGGGAGGGAGGTTGAGGCAGAAGACGATTCAGTGCGGGGTTAAGCCTTCGATATGACGAATCGATTAATCCCAAAGCAAAGATGAGCCACACCGAGGCGGCTCAGTTCTCAGTGAGCAAAGCTCGGCGTGTATTCACAGTCGATATCAAAAGATACTCTGTGCGGCACGTGGAGTTTCCAACAATTCTATGAATCGACGGAGTCTGCAGTTATTTCGGGCGGGAAATAAGGGATGGAGAAGAAGAAGAAGAAGCATCGGCTTTTATTCTCGAGGGCTGGAGTACCGGAGGCCGGAGGATAAGAGATTTCACAGAGGGAGGGAGAGAGGGCTGAGGGTGGTCGAGAAGAGTTGGTACGAGAAGAGACCCCAGCCTCCGGCAACGCCTAATCTCGTTCTAAAATCTAATTCCGCCAACAATTTCTAAGCCGGTCCATTAAAATTCTAAGCACAGCCGGAGAGAGCAGGCGAGGTAGGAGCAGCGTAGAGAGAGAGAGAGAGAGAGAGAGAGAGAGAGAGTGGAAAGAGAGGTTAGAGTTTGGGGCTATGTAGGGAATGTGGCGAAGTGAGCGAAAGAGGGAATAGAGTGAAACGAAGAGGGAAAACCTAACAGTGCGCGGGTTGGTATGGTGAGGAGGGAATTTGGGGTGAAGCTATACGGTGAGAGCAAGTTGAGAGTTGTGAAGAGCGAGGAAGAGAAAGATGGAAAGAAAGAGAATGAGCGTTGAGAGAGGGAGATGCTGAAAAAGCACGAGATCGAGTAAGAGAGACTCTTAAAGCAGAAGGAAGGAAAGACAAGGGGCGAAGGATAAAGATGGAGGGATGAAAGAGCGAAAGATGGAAAGAGCTCGTGGGCGCCGGATGTGGCCCACCCGTCGCGCACTCCCTTAACCATTGTCCATCTCTCTCTCGCGACTCGTACGGTTGAAACAATAAGAACGACGTAGTACCAAGTGAGCCGAGTGAAAGAGAAGGAAAATCAAGTATAGGGGAGAAAGACACAGCAGCAGCGGAGTCTCGTTCTCGCCTCTCCTTGCCCCTTCGCTTTTCTCCTTCCACCACTTTTCCTTGGTCCGCCTCTACGGAGCAGCAGCGCCTTCACCTCCCCCGCATCACACGACTATGTTGAGCGTCCCGCATCCCCGGGCCCCGCGATTCAGGCGGTAAGAACGCCGTAAAAGCTCACCTCTTGCCGCTCGAGCTTTCATTGGCTCAGCCGTTGCGCGCTACCCTCTTTCCCTCTCGGGCGGCGTTCACCCGCCACCTCCTTTCCTTTTCCATTCCTTTCCACTACCCCATCCCTCCCTCCCCCCCCCCCGTCCCTCTTACTCACCCCCTCGGGCCGGCGGTGATATCTCGCAAATAGCGAAACGGAACGAGACGTATAAGCATTCACCGTCCGCCAACGCCAACGCCGCCGCCGCTGCCGCCGTTGCCACTGCCGCCGACGCCGCCGCCGCCGCCGCCGCCGCCGCCGCCGCCGCCGGTAAAGGACGTTTTCATTGAGCCGTCTTATTGTAGCCGAGCGAACTGGTAAACTTCCATTGCTACTGTGCTATACGACCCACACTACCAACACAACAGGCTGTCCGCTTGTTATCCTCCACCCCGGGAATAACAACCTGCCCTGCTTCGGGCCATGAAAAAGGAATGGCCCACCACACTAGCCAATTTCTCATCCACCCAGCGATACGGCTAACGAATATTTCTGCTTGCTCTGGAAGAAGAATCCTCCATTGGAATCCTTCGTCCTTGGCCCACCACCAACTTCCGATAAAAATTACATCCAGGATGTTGCCAATACGATTGACACTTTCTTGGAGACATCCTGGATCGATCCTCGATCATGATTGTCTCTATTTTTCTTGGCCGATCCAAATGGCCAGTCGAGCTATCCTTTCGATGAATTTTTTCACTTATTTGTGAAATAATTGGTCCCAGCTCCATGCACTTGGCCTCGTCATTCTCGTTGAGAACAGGCCAGATATTGGAAATGGATTATGAAATAATATTAGGGACTCAGTAGATTGACTGTAATTAAAAGTATTAATGAATGCGCAAGAAAGGAACGTCCGTAAGAAAATTTTGTTGGGAAAGATGGATACTTTGTTGAATACGTTCGACTAGAAGTTTTTATTTCGAAAAATCAGACAAATTTGGTCATTGCAGGGCGAAATATTGAAGAAAATTTCTTCGGAAATTCAATTTTTGTCATCCGAATTGTAAATTTGCCTGAAAGTTTCGTTACGAATGAAAAATATATTTTTAAATTATCAAAAAATATTAAATTTTCAACAAAAAATCGACATTTTTTGACAAAATTTTGTCAGACCAGACCCAGCAATTCAATGGGAATTCCAAGTTTCAGCCCTAAAACCTCCATTTTTCTTTTCACACACAGCTCGACATTGTCACAGAAAAAAAAATTGCTCTCCTCGAGACATTGACGAGCTTCGTTCGGTAGGATGAATCGTCCATTCCCCAAGCAATCCCTCAAGAGATATAAGAACAATGTTCCACGATAATAATAATTAGGATGATAATAATTGTAGTGGCAGTTTGAAAGGTAAGTTTGAAATTGGAAATCTCAGCAGTTGTAGGATATCCAGGATATGGAAGGATTCGCGGAGGGTTCCCTGGCGCTCTTTAAGCTCCGTTATGTGTTGCACGCTGGGCCACCCTCATTCCGTATTTTGGTCTGGCATCGAGCAAAGACTGTAGCGAAATAGAGAGGGAGCATGGAAAGAGGTCTCGAAAGAGCTACAGCACGAGGCGCGAGAACTGAAAGAGCGAGCAAGTATAAGAGAATAAGCAAAAGGGGCTGGATGGAGTTGAAAACATGGTCCTCGTTGGTTTGCCGAGGGTGGGGGGTGGGGGTGGAAAGGGGGTTGGTTTCTCGAGCGGTGCCCCGCTTCTGGTGCTGTTTGAGTTGGAAATTACGAAGCGAGAGAATTTATATGCTGGTGCCGCCTGTTCTTGCTTGTCAAGAGCTGGATTGGGCAAGGGGTGAGAGGGGGTGCGCTAGCACACTAGAACTTTCATTTATTTAAGGCGCCTTCGCGAAGGGCGAAGAAGCATCCACCAAGGACGTGCAAGAGGCAAGTGGAGAGGCGTACGGAAACGTCAACGACGCGATGGAGCAAAGCTTCGCGCCTAACACTCCACGCCGTTAAATGCTTCTACCCTCTACCCCCGAGCCTCTTTCATTATGCGAGGAAGAAAGCAAGCATCTACGTTTGTAAAGAGCCCTTTGTACCTTTTCCCTCCGATTATACGAAAGCCCTAAGACTATCAAGCCCCGCGTCCTCTTCTCCTGACTTTCTTTATTATTATTCCGAGAATGCCATCCCCCAGTCATCGACCAAAGTTCACAATTATTTCGACTTTCATCACCAAAGACATTGGATCGCAGTCGCTCAAGGACTTGGCTTTCGACATTTTTTTTTTCGCCTCAAAAAAATTCGCCTCGCGTCCACGTGCTCCTTCGCTTTCTTCTCCATCGACAAGTTGATTCATTCACCCTGCAGCATATTTCTCCAGCCATCCCTCCCCAAAGCCAACGAACCCTCAAACCACGCGGTTTACTTAGTCATGGAAAATCAGTCGGAAAGTTTTATTTATATCGGGTCCAGCAAGCAGGAGAATTGTGCGAGCGAATAGTTGACGCTTTGTGCTGCGAAAGTTGGTACCAAATGGTGAGGGTTATAAGGAGAGCCACACGATAAAGATGGGCTAGGTTTATGGAGTTGGCCAGAAGTGCCTGTTTCGTGATTATAATTTAAGGACGACGACGACGACGCTCCTTTGCGGCAGCGAACCGAACTTCCCCTCGGAAATCAATGCCAAGACAAAAGCTTCCAACGACCCACCACCAAACGGCCCAGAGTTTTGCTTTTTGGGATATGGCAAGAAGGCGCACCCCCTTACCCTTCATCCTTCTCCAGTTGTGTCTCGCGTACGCCTGTTTTCAGCACTCCTGAGTATAAGGCACTTCCTAGAGGACGACCCGGGATATGGATGGTCCTGAAGGATATCACGGCACGAACGAAGGGATGTTCTCCACGATGCCAAAGGCGAGAGAATCGCTGAGGCCCTTGGATGCTTCCGAAGTATATCGCAGTCGAACTTGAATTTCGCACTCCCTCTCTTCTTCTGACTTTCGTCCTGGCAGCCCTGTTGGTTGGCACGTAAGGACGCAGTACGACAATGCGTTCCGATGTATGGACCAAAAACGTTGCTTATTTCTCATTCGGCAGTTTATTCGTCGGTTTCCAAAGGGCTGACGAATTTTTCCACGCTGAGGACGATGAAATGCGAAATTTTATTTTTTTCCCGTCCTTACGATCCTTTGGGGAATTCCTTCGAAAGTGTTACTGAAAATGAAATTTTGTCAAAAAACTTTGATATATTTTATTAATTTTTAAGAATTATTTTAATTAAAAAGTTGATTAAAAAAAAAATTTGATAAATATATTTAATAGACTGAATATAATATCCATATATTATTGAAAAAGTAATAAATAATAAAAATATAAATGGAAAAATATAATATTAAAAAAAAAAAATCAAGTCGACGTAAATATTTTTTGAAAATTTCAAATTTTTCCTTATTTTGACAATATTTTTTATTTATAACGAAACCGTCAACTGACCAACAAAATTTTCTTTTTAGTTTGACTGTAATTTCAATTTTTTGCGCGGTCACCCAACCCAGTAGTGAGCATCCCTCAGACTCCTCATTAGCCAACTAAAAAAATATCATCGATCATCGTTGAATCACCGCATAAACGAATAAATAATGGAAAGCGACGTTTCGCGTGGCTCTCGGTCAATCGAGCACGTTTTTCGGTTCGTTTAATTTTTTCATTGTATTTTTTTTTCTCATGGCGATTGACTTGCATAGTGAATGAGCAAGAGGGTTGAAAATACCGAAGGACATTTCATGTCTGGTTTGTACCGGAGATGGCTCCGGTCCAGAGGCCTCGTAAAAAACGGACAGTGGGATTCGAATGCTAACTACCCTTTGGGCTACTCCGGCTGGTCACCCTCGCTGCTGCCGCCGCAATCCAGTCGACGGAAAGAGAAACATCGCGCGCACTCCCCCGCGCCCCGCGCCCGATGTGAAAGAGAAACTGGACGCATATATATATGGATACAAACTCATGCAGCTATGGAAGGGAGTGAATCCGGCATTTGTGGTCCGGGTATTAAGAAATCTCTGTGGACGTTTGGCGGTTGGCCAACCGAATTCCCGCCGAATTAAAATACCGTTGACGCGAATCTCGTGTCGACTCTATATATCTCCGATGCGTGTCTATTCCGTTACCACTATCGCGCCTTATAGATAACCCAAATCAAATTTTAACTATTTTCCATTACATCAACCATCCATCTCCACGATTTAATGGAAACATCATTTTTTCGATACGTTTGGGTTTAAGTTTTTTCGAATAATCACAAAAATTTTGTCATTCCAGCAAGAAATGTAAATCTTTGTCATCCCAATTGTAAATTTTGCTGACAATTTCGTTACAAGTGAAAAATATTATGAAAATAACGAAAATTTTGAAATTACCAATAAAAATTCAGATTTCAACAAAATATCATTGGAAAAGATCGATATTTTGTTGGATACGTTCGACCAAACGTTATTTCCAAAAACCCCAAAGATCTCGTCATTCAATTTCACGACAAATAAAAAATTTCGTGAAAAAAAGGAAAATTTTCAAATTATCCATAAATTTTTCGCCAAAATTTCATTATATCGCATTCGACGACGTGAATTTAAATTTCGATCCTCCCTCGAATCCCCGAAATTGAGTCACGCCCCCGTGAAGGTTCTCGGGGAAAAATAATGACACGAGTACCTCGAGACTCTTTTTTCTTAAACAGTTTGGCTCGCTCGTCTTGACAGTTTCTGGCACTTGAGCCACGGAGCTGGCGCGTTATATATATATTGTGGAAGGTTACATAGACAAACTAGCAGAGTATTCTGGCAGTTTCACTTGACTGTTTCTGTAAGGCGGCCTCGCGGAGGAGCAGCAAGCAACGCGCTGAGCAGGATAACTGAGATGCAAGCATGGATGGCGTTACGAAGCGTTTGCGAATGGTGCACAAAGTCGTAGCTCGCGGGCCTTTCATTTGTAAACGAAATTACAGAATAAGGCTCTCGGTGCGGTGCTCGAGAACGAAGGAAGAAATATAGTTGGCGGAGATGGGGTGTACGTATACTCTGATGATTCGGGGATGGCAGTAGTCACTCGGCTCTCCTGTAAGGACCCGCCAGTCCTGGGACTACCACGACCGTCCTAAGTAAGCCACGCTATATATCATTTCCTCGCGCACAACGTACGCTACGCGAGAACCAAGAGAAAGCTCCTTCGTACCTCCTGCTCTTGTATACCTCAGCAGAAGCAAACGACTCAAAGGAAATTAAGGAGCATTCACTCCACCAGAACCTGCTCTCACACACAAATATTCTCCCTCATGCGCAATACAGAAAGAGAGATTCCGAATCCTCCAGGAAAATCAACCAAATTTTACTTGTCGAACGAGCGATTTAATCCTCGACATGTGTACACTCCTCCCTCCTCTTCGTCGTCCTCCTTCACAAAACCTTGTTCAGCTTCGTGCTTCTTTGTAACTTTCCCCCACACGGGCCATTCATTTTATTTATTTTTCATATTTTTACCATGGAATCATTTTTTTACGAATTATCCTAGAGCAGAATTTTCAAATTGCAGTTTGGGCCAATAAAAAATCTACGAATATCCAAGGCTTTTAGACTCAATACTATCAGAATATTATATTTATTGTTTAATATAATTGAATAAAATTTGATTAATTATACAAAATAAGTTATATATGATTTTATTTAATAATTCGAGAGCAGAATTTCTCCAAAAATCTCTAAAAATTTGAAGCTTTTCAATATTTTAAAAAATTGTATTTATTTAATATTCATTGAACATTGAGGATCGATATATAATTTGGATCCTTGATGATCAATGACTCATCCATGAATTTCTCATTTTTTTAAATAACATTTTGACTGAAAAACTGAAAATTACAAATTTGCAGTTGAATAACTCGTAGATTTTTTTTTCTTTCCTGCGTGACGAAATTTTGTCCTCGTGATCGTGTTTGCTGATCGAGAAAGGATCGATGAAAATAGGAAAACGAATGTCTGACAATGTTTTGTGAGAATGTCTTCTCCTGGTAAGAGTGCGAGGCCTGCAAGGAGTCGCGCATGACAGGGCTTCGTCGTTTTTCCTCCCTTATTTAGCGTTCAGCCCATGCTGGGGTGAGTCTTTGGTAAGACGGGGGTGGCAGCATGGCCGCTCGCTCACCCGGGACTCCGCCCTCGAGTCAACGGCTCTCGAAGGGGGAAAACGAGACGACGACGCCAAGTCGAGTGTAGGTGAGATGGAACTTGCGAAACCCAACGCCACCCCCATTTGAGAATCGCGTTTTATAATGCACCAACAAATATCGTCACTGAATATTAAAAGAAAAAAAAAAAATTCTCGATTATAAAAAAAAAAAAAAAAAAAAAAAAAAAAAAAAAAAAAAAACAAAAAACCGAAGATTTTTTCCGATCACAAATTCACATGGGGACTCGAAATTCCAACAAAGATTGTTGAACAAACAAAACATCATCGCGAGACATTAAAACGTCATTTTTTTAATTCGAAAAAATGGATTTTTTGTTTTTTTTTTCCAGATATTCAAAAAAATTCGATAAAAAATATTGGGCACTGAATTTCGGCCTCCGCACTATTCGCGAAAACGTCATTGAGGCAAAACTTTTGGCCACATCCATCGAACACTACACTCGCACCAGCAGAACAAACACTGAAAATGAAATTTTGTCAAAAAACATCGATATTTTGTTGATAACTGAATATTTTTTAATAATTTCTAAATTTTTGATATTTTGACAATTTTTTTCATTTGTAACGAAACTGTCAACGAAATTTACGATTTGCATGACGAAAATTAACTTTCCGATGAAACTTTTTCCAATATTTCGCGCTACAATGACTGGATTTTTGTGATTTTACAAAAGAAACGTTCAGTCGAACGTATCCAACAAATTATCGATCTTTGGCAACAAAATTTTCTTTTCAGATCGGAAACAGATTTTTCCCTCCACGACGATCTCATCGTCGGAGCAAAATTTAAATTTTTTCTTTAATATGTCGAAAAATTGAAACACTGTCGAAAAATAAAACTTTTCATTGCTGCACTGCAATGAGGTCGCACGAGCCAATAACCTCGACACGAAAGCACTGACTGACTAAAATCATTTGAACGATGTTGGAAAAAGTCTCGTTACCGGATTTGCGTCTCGTTGCCCCTCTTCCTCTTGACCAGAGAGCGAAAGCGAATAAGTGGGATGAAAAAATGTGTGTACGAGTTGCCCATCCCCTTTTTTACCAGCTGACCACCCTATCGCGAGTGGCCAGTGGACTTTGTATTGGCGAAGCGATTGAATGTGGGAAAGAAAACCAGTTGGGCCTGCAGAGGGAGAGAAAACGAGGAATCGAGTGAGGAGCTGTGTGTGTCGAGTCCGCGAGGTTTGGGGTGGCGACCAAGAGGCTTCGGGAAGGAAGAAGATCTGGACGATGTTCAAAGGTCATTTGGCGATCTCGGACACTCGGATGGCCCATTAGTAAAAAGGGCCAAAGGGAACGGAGCAGCATAAGAAAACGAGAACGAGCGAAAGAAAAAAGTAACGAGGGCGCGAGACGAAAAACCTGTTCCGGGTCAGTTCGAACAACTCGAGTGACCCGGATAAGGGTCAGTATAGGTGCAACAGCCTGCTTCGTTTCACCACAAAACCGTTCGCGCCCGACCCTCCTTACTGTGGGAAAATAAACGCTCCCGATCACGCTTTGACCTAAAAATAAAAACAATCCGCTCATTTTTTATTCCGCACGGTTTTTCGTCCAAAAATTTCCATCTTTTTCATTGCCGAGTCAATTATTTCCTTGGAAAACCAAAATTGAGTCACTAAATCAACGAATTTAAAAATAAAAACGATTCGAAAATTTTTAAGAGTCAATATTCATCGAGATCGATCGAAATATTTTTTTATTGCCAAGGCAATTGGTTCGTACGACATGGAAAAAAAACTGCGAGTAAAAAAATGAACGCAATCGCGATCAACGACGATCAAACTATTTTTTTTCTTAATTAAAAATATTTAAAAAAATTATTTTAATTAAAATGAATGTAAAAGAAAATTATTTCAGTTGAAAAATGTCGCAAATTTAGTGAGCAGAGGAAAAATGGATTTTTTTTAAGTTGCCTCAGGCAGATCAACGGACAAGGGGCATTTTTGGTGACGATACGAAAAAGACCGGATTTCTTTTGGGCTCACAGCTTTCCAACCAGTTTCGTTGAATCGTCCTGAAAGCGGATATACGGGGTATTATGGTTATATAGAGACATGGGCCATGAGTGTTCATGGGATTTGTTGCTTTTCGTACTCCCGCATTTGTAACGTCCAGTTAGACCAGTTTCTTGAATATATATACGCGATTTCGAGACAGGACAATGTCCAGTGTGTTCGGTGGGTATTCGTTCTAGTCCGCGAAGCAGACGCTTTGCCCGAATAATATATCGTCGACTCTATATATATATATTGTGACACACATAGTGCGGAGTGAAAGCGGCAGATGCGAATCTCCAAAAGCAGCTCAAAGTCGCGAGAGGAACGGAGCTCGGATATCTGGGGATAACAAAACTTTGGGGTAACTCGAGTCGGAATTTATTTTTTTATTCAAATGTCTCGCTAAATGCTGAGACACAAGCTTCGATTTATTGCGTCCCATGAAAAGATTCTCGAAAGAGAATCTCTCTGGTGCACTAAAAATTTAATTTTATCAAAAAACCTCAATATTTTCTGGAAAACCGTGAATATTTTTCGATTATTTCAAAATTTTTGTTATTTTTACAATATTTTTCATTTATAAGGAAACTGTCGACAAAACTTACGATTGGGATGACGAAAATTTACTTTCCTAAGAAACTTTCTTCAATATTTCCCGCTGGAATGACAACATTTTTCTGATTTTTCGAAAAAACGTTTGGTCGAACGGATCCAACAAAATATCGATCTTTTCCAATAAATTATTCTCAAAAACCGTCGATATTTTATTAAAAACTAAAGATTTTTCGTTAATTCCAAAATTTTCCTCATTTTGACAATATTTTTTATTTGCAACGAAACTTTCACCAAAATTCACGATCCGAATGACAAAAATGTACTTTCCAAAGAATCTTTCTTCAATATTTCGGGCAGGAATGCCAAAATTAGTGTGATTTTTCGAAAAATCGTATCGAACAAAATATCAATCTTATCCAACCGACTGAGTCTGTGAAAAAAGATGCTCATGCTCGGGGCGAGTGTAAAAGTTTAATAAACAAAACTGCCTAATGGTGATCGATCATCGAACGTCCTAAAAATACTCATCGACATAAATATCCGGAGGGAGAAAGAGCGGAATCTTTTCTTCTGCTCCGGCGGAAAGCGGAGTTGAGAAAAAATGTAAAAAAAAAAAAAAAAAAATGGCTTGGTGTTGGTAGGAAGGGGGTCCCGAGCAAAACGTGTGCGGACATGGTCTCTTCTTTTATTTGAACGTCCGAGGTGTATTAACGATGACTGGTCAAGCGGTCTAACAATGTCGCTCGTGTGCGGTCAGTTGGTTATTAATAAGCAATTATTCGTCAGCTCATTAGGCAGCGCCACCTCGAACGCGTGAAAGATTGCGTCGAACAAAGGCGAGCCCGGGGGCCACGAGGAAAGGCGAGAGCAGGTCTCGCGCGCGCGCTCGAGCTTACAAAGAAATTTCGAAAGAGACAGAGGGAGAGGGATCGAAATAGAGGAAAGAGACTTTCTATGCTGCGGGAAGAAAAAAAAAAATACAAAAAAAATAAATAAAATAGCCGCGCAAGGACATTGACGAAAACGCACCGACACCCGCTCCAACTGCCTAATCCACACGCACACCAACACTTCGCCTCAAGATTCCTCGTCCACCCTGTTCAATGAAACTTTCCATTATAAAAGCGATCCGATCGCCCGAGGCAAATTTAACACAAGCCACCCCTTTGCTCCATCGTCTCCGGTCAACGTGCCGGACACTGCTGTTCCCTTCACACCCCTTTGCCCTGCTACACACTCCTTTTCTCTTTTTCTCTCTTCCTTTCGGACCGACACATTTGGCTCTGCCTCACCGAGCCACAGAGTTACGATCAGCCAAGACTCCGATCATCTATCCTCTGGCCTCTGGCGGACACGACTTGGTCAGAAAGTCGTGACCCCGTGTCATCTGTAAACAAGGGCGTCTCAAAATTGTTAAAAAACAAAAAATCATGTCCCTCGACCTGTAACGACAAAAAAAAACAAATAAAAAATTGCAATTTATTTGTTGAGCAGAAAAATGATGGAAAACTCTCTGTAGGAACTATCGACTGTGTGAGGATAAAAGATCGCGAGGCCATGCATTCATTTTATTATTTTAACGTCAAAAAATAAAGTGCAGCCCTGCGAGCCCCGACGAATGAGAAACTTCGTGACTTCGTAGGAGATGAAAAAATAAAATGAAGAAATGAATGAGATAAAAGAGAAAATGTTTAAGAAATCATAAATAAACAAAAAAATGAAAAAAAATGATGGAAAAGTTTGTGCAGTCCGAGTGTAAAAGTTGACGAAGTCATGGATCCGCCACTATATTATTTTTACGAAAAAAAACCGAGTTCATCGCTGTAGCGGGTTTCGCCGGATGCACTCCAGGACGTGGGTGATGATTTTTCGGGGATGGAGAACGAGAAACGTGAGTGCGGGGGTGGAAGAGAAAAGGGAGAATCGAGGGACTGTCATGGATCCATCGTTAAGGTAGATTTAGGTGACGGAGTTACTGTTTGTCATTAGGTGCCCTTGGTCGATGGCTTCGTGCGTGCTCCGAGATCTGCGTATTCCCAGAGAGTCTTCGGGTGTTCCATGTGCGGAGATATACAGAGACGTATATAAAGGAGCAAAAGGTGATTCGTAGTTCTCGAGACGCGTGGATATTTATGAGGATCGTACTTGGTGCGATCCGGGGGTCGCGGAGGGAAAAAGTGTGACAAAGGGGATGAAGCAGCAGCCGGTGATAGTGTGAAACGGAAAAGGAGGGCGCGCCGGGCAAAAGTCCAAGGGAGAGAGAGCGAGCGAGCGGTAAAGAGAAAATAGAGAAGAGAAAGGGGTGAATGCGGAGAAAGAGGAACCGCGAGCAAGCAGTCTGAGGAAAGCTTCGGAGAAATAGAGAGGCTCGCGGGGGTGCGATGGCGGAGATGGGCTGGGCCACGCAGCACCAACAGAGCAGGATAGCACCAACATAGTGGGCGCATGCGAGGAGCATTCGCCGACGCATATAAGTAAAGTTTGTTCGCAACTTATAATAGGGACGCCTGGCATCCCCCCACCCCCACCCCTCCCCTCTCTGCCCTCCTCCTTCCCAACCCCCTGCATTCATACCAACCTTCTCTTCCTCCAACCCCTTCTCATGCTTTTCCTTCTGCATGCCTCATCCTCACGAAGCAACGCCATCCCTTGCGAGGATGAGGTACAAGGCTTGAGGTTGGGTTACTCCGGTAGCGGCAGACGAACTTGCACGGTAATAGACCATGCAGGTGCAATCTACGGTGGAAAGCAAATTGCAAAGAGGCGAGGTAGAGAGAGATCCAGAGGAAGAGGAAAAGAGAGAGGCAGAGAGAGAGAGAGAGAGAGGGAGAGAGAAAGAAAGAAGAAAAGAGGAAACGGAGAGAAACGTCGAATCGCAAGGAGACGCTTTCCGCGCGGTAAACCGAGCGAGATGCATGACGCACCTGAGAGAAAGGCTACATTTTGTTCAGAGCTTAGAACAGGACGAAGAAAACCGGAACTTCCAAGAGATGCCTCCTGCGTCCTCTTTCACTCAGTCTTGCTTATATCCATCCCATAAGTACCCGGAGCTTAATTTCCGGCCTACGGCCAATTTTTTTATCCTATCCAATTGCTTATTATGCTCCTAGCTACTCCTCACAAGCAACCCTGACGGGAATGTCATTATCGGAGCAAAGAGGAGGCTCGCAGCTCGATCAAAATTTTCGTGATTTTTATTACCCAATTTTTATTTTTTTTAATTTTTCTCTCGAATCGAAGTTTTTTTTTGTCGGGCCTGGGGCCAAGGGCAAGCATGCCCGACGATATTTATTATTCAAATTTTCTACGATTTTTATCCCTTAAGTTCCTACGATTTTTATTGCCAAACTTTCTACCATTTTCTATTCCTAATTTTCCACGATTTTTGTTCCCACATTTTCATGGGGAATTCATCGGCAAGAAAGTTCATTTCTCCGTAAAAGAAAATCTCAGCAAATAGCTATTTCTACGAGTCGCCCCTCCTCGAGGAGATGATTTACGTTCTAGATCGTCATCTGACGAAGGAGGAGGAGTGAAAAGAATTTTCAAGGCGGAGCTTGTGCAGGCCGTACGCGTTATAGAAAAGGAATTTTTGCCAAATGCGAGGATGCGATGGGGTTACCGTTCGAAACCATGTCACGACCATATGGGACGGTCATTCAGGAGTTCGGTGCACATTCAAGGGCTGGATTAAGCGTAAGGTCAGCCTCGCAGCACCAAAGGAGGGTCCGGAGTTCAGAAACGAATAAAAAAAAAGGGCACGCCCTTCGAAACATACAGGGTGCCCTATTTTTATCGCTACAAACTAAAAAATGTTCCATCGAACTCTCATTTTATTTTTAAGCCTCATTTCTGACTTTGCATTTATTTAAAATTCTCCTAATTGGCGGAGAATTTCTCGTCCCTCGTGTGAGCAGTAACGATGATTTTATCGGTCACTCTTAATTTCACCAGCAAAATTGACGGGTGCTCGGAGCCGTTACGATCCCGGCCCTTATCGTAAAACTGCCCGCTCGGTCTGCCTTGGCACTTAAATGCTCCTTCCCTTGGTTTATGAACGAACCGACTCGATTTTTTGATTCTCTCACTTTTGAATATTTGCGAAAACTAATTAAAAAGAAAAACAACAAAAAATTAAAATTTTTGGGTGCAAAATTAACAAAAAAAAATGTTTAAAAATTCTTCTCGTTCTAAGTTAATATTTCGCTTGGAAATTTTTTTCTCTAGAGTCAAAATTATCGACTGGTCCAGATTTTTTTTCGCGTCCCCTGAATCGCTCATTATCAGCGAATAAAATGTTCGTCTCGGGCTACGTCAGAGCTCGACATTACCATAGTAGAAGCCTGGCAAGCCGAGGGTAGTTTGGAGTCGCACCCCAGCCAGGAGCTTCCACGAGTTGGCCATCGATGGCGCTGCCGAATTTTTCTCCCAAGCCTGCGAAAAAGTATTTGAGAGTTTTTCAAGGATGACGAAAGAGGTCGCAGCGCGCATGGAATAAAAACGTGAATGGGGTGGCGACTGAGGGGTAGTTTTTGTCACTCAACCTTTTCCTCCTCGAGGCTCTGGACGTTTTTTATATCTTTTTTTCCAGAGTGAACAAGACCTCGGGGGTTTTCTCTCATATAAAACGCCGCGTGGGTCACACCAACTACCCATAACATTTTTATGCCACTCGAGCAACACTTTTTATTAAGTTTTTTCATTCTCAGCCGTTGATCGTTTCCGCCTCATAAACGTTCCCCAGCCAAGCAAAAAAACAACAAGGAAGGAAACTTTTTTACTCCAATTTTCATCGAAAGTTTTTTTAAAATAAACATGCCAACGCTACAAATGAAATTTTGTCGAAAATCGACGATATTACTCGTTGAAAACTAAATGTTTTTTGGTAATTTGCAAATTTTCGTTATTTTCACAATATTTTTTATTTACAACGAAACTGTCAGGAAAATTCACGAGTAAAATGACGAAAATTTACTTTACGAAGAAACTTTCTTCAATATTTCGCGCTGCAACGACTAAATTTTTCTGATTTTTTGAAAAAACGTTGACTTCAACGTATTCAACAAAATATCGATCTTTCCCAACGCAATTTCGTGAAAAAACGTCGATATTTTGTTGAAAAATGAAATTTTTTGGATAATTTCAAAATTTTTGTTATTTTGACAATATTTTCTATTTCTAACGAGACTGTCAGCGAAATTTACGATTGATATGACAAAAATTTACTTTCCGAAGAAACAATATTAAATATCAAAAGTATTGTTATAAAATATTAATATTAAATAATCCAATTTTTTTTATATATTAGTATTAAAAAATTAATATATTCAATATTTTTATGAAGCGATGACAAAATTTTGATAATTTAAAAAACAACAGAATTTTCTTTTCACTAAAGAAATAACGGGGACTCCAATATTATTTCATTATTTCCATTTTTGGGATCCGATCCTCGCTCCAGCAAGGACACAGCGGTCTGAAAGCTCGTGTCGGGAGTGATTATTTCTGACCCCCGAGTATAATGACGCGGACGTTCTTCCAGAGTCGAGGCATTCTTACGAAAGGGATAGAAGAGTGCTCGAGCACATGCCATAAGGTCAGGAAAGGGAGGAAAATCATTAAAATCCAAATCGAACTATAGATATACGATGAGCATTCATATAATTTGGATTTTCATCATTTCCTTATGTGTAGATGTTTATATCGGTCGAAAGGTCGAATTTGGTGGTTGCTGTGAATTTTACAACCCCTCCAAAAATATTCTTGCTCGAGGGTATGAAATTGAAAGGCTTTGCCGATTCTAAAGCACAGGGAAGAGTCGGGGTAGCTCGAGGAACATTCGAATATGCGATCCGTAGCTCAAGCAGCGTGCTAATCAAGCGAGCAAACGATTTGCTTCCACTTTCCAGTCTTTCCAGTAACGATATTTCTTCGATCGCGAGCCACCAGAGTCTGGACTTGGTCAATGGGGGTTGACCGGCACATTCTTGGTCCAGCAGCATCCCCCAAGAAACGTCAGGGTCTCGAATTATCGAGAGCAAAATACGTTCCCCGGACGTTGACAATCCCCCGAGGCATTTGTCTTATTTTTTCATCTGGACGATAAGAAAAGGAAATTTCGGGAGACCAGCATAGGCCGAGGGCAAAATATATAAGCATGGCTCTCGGGAGGAGCATCGCCATCAACCCCATTAAGCCTCGGAAGATTAATTATGCCAGAGAGCTTGAAGGAGAGCCACTCACTGATTACTTTGGGAATTTTCCTTGGGAGCCCTTCTTTCTCATCTTCGAGGCCCATCCCCCGAGCTAGCCTCTTTCCCCTTTCCACCCCGCTGGATGACATTGTTCGACGAAGGGGGGAAACCTTCGAATTTGAATTCGTCACCATCCCTGCTCGGCACTTTTCGTCACGATTTTCGTCATCCTGTCTCCTTCCTCATTTTGGCTTCTCATCGATATTAAAAGAAAAACAACTCCGTGCATATGACTCGCTTGTGCTCGTTCAACGTCCAATGAGAAAGCGTCTTCTCTAAGCATAAGGGATGAGACATGATTTAAAGCGAAAAAGTCAGGGCCTGGAACAGATAACGAGCGATCTAAAATCAACACAACTTTTCCCCTTCGAAAAACTCGTTATTCACCCTTGGCGTACTCGCCGCATCCCTCCCGTCATCTTGTCCACGATCCATCCCTATGATATAACCTAAAAATTGTCCCTTTTCAAACCTTGGAAAAATGTGCCCAGGACGTTGAGAAGAAAATTTTCTTGGAAAATATCAATATTTTGTTAGATACGTTCGAGTAAACGCTTTTTTTTTGACAAATCTCAAGAAGTTTGTCACTGCAGCGCGAAATATTGGAGAAAGTTTCATGGGAAAGTTAATTTTTGTCATCCTAATAGTAAATTAAACTGAGAGTTTCGTTAGAAATGAAAAATATTGTGAAAATAACGAAAATTTAGAAATAATCAAAAAATATTTCGTTTTCAACAAAACATGGAAGTTTTTGAAAAAAAAAATCATTTTCAGTGGAGTCTTTTCCTCGTTCTTATTGCGAAACGACGAGAATCGCAAAAGCAGAATGTTTCCATTTGGTTCGATCGGTCGGGTTGAGAATAAAAATCAATTGTGCGCGCGTTCGTGAGGATGGAACTAGTTTTTTTTTTTCCTCAAAGCAATTAGGTGCGTCTTAAGGAGGCAAGTAAGAGCTGAAGATAACGAAATTGTTCTGATCTCAGCGGAAAAGCTGGGATGGAAAAAGAAAAAGTAAAGATTACGAGGCACGCGGAATGGCTGACTGTGGGGGTTGGGGCGAAGAGAAGAAGTGTTGGCCGACCGCGCCGTCGAGGGATATCGTCCGCGCGGGGGGTGACTCGCTCTGTTCTTGGGAAAGGAAAAAGGCGCGGGCCGTTTCCGCGCGCGAGGCCAAGGTAAGCATAACGAAGGGGTTGTTCTGTCTTGGCTGGGTAGTCGATCCGAGGAAAAAAGGGTTGGCGAAGGGGGAAAGGGGAGGGTGGTGGTCACGAGCGAGAGCGAGCGAGAAGCGTGTTCGGTCTCTGTGCATCTTGGTTGCTAAGAGGGTACGAGACAGAGTCTGAGGGGTGGGAGAAAAAGGGTGAAAATAAATTGAAAGCAAAATTGTACTCGCACAAGAAAATGGAATTATTCCTCGACTCAGGCTGTTCCGCCGAGATACGAATAAGAAGAAAGAGATGAAGAAGAAATTGGTGGAATGGGACGAAGAGAAAAAGGATCAACGAAAACGAGACGACGCGACTGCGATGAACGAGAACAAGCAGAGAAGAAGAATAAGGCTAAAGAAATTCAAGGCTCGCACTCAGTCGAGACTACACGAACGCTGGAGAATAACTGCCGCGCTGGATCCAAGAAAAAACGAACGCTAGCTCGTCGAGAGTGGTCGTTCAGCCAAAGCAAGTCGCGGTTCCCCCTTGCTCTAGGGTAATGGGAGTCATTCTCTTTTTTTCCCATCTTAATCGATCCGGACGAAAACTTTATAGCTAAATTTCACATTTTCTTCAGATCAAATCAAGCATTATTCAATTATTATTCAATAATTTATAAGTTATTTATTAATAAATTATTGCGAATGATTTTGTTTCAGCTCAAAGAAATATTGTCTGCTTAGTTATTTGTTGATAAAAATGAGTTTTTTCAAGAAAAACCGTTTTTCTACTTTTGCTCAATAATTACGAGATAAGAGAGCAATGCGTATCGGGGATGGTTCGATTAGCTGACCCGGAATGGCCCCCATTAGAGTGAGAGGCTATCCGAAATGGTTTCGGACTCCATTGTGCGAGATTCGAGCTCGAAGAAACTCGCGGTAAGAGGTTTGCCCGGGGGTGGTGGCCGTTAAGGGCATCAGGAGGGTGAAAAGAGGTGCTCCGAGAGTCGTGACGGCGAACCAGCCAAGGCCAGCAGGCGTTGGGCGAGATGGAACATCTACTCGAAATCCCCCTAGCGACTGAGGGAGCGTACAGGGGTTGAGGGTGTAAAAGGAAGCCCAAGAGTTTCGAGATATTTTCTTCCGGCTACCGGGAAATGAAAAAAAAAAAATAAAAAAATAAAAAATAAAAAATGAAGAGAAAAAAAAAGAACAAAAGATAAAAAAAAGTTTCGTAGTTGCGCGATAAAGCAAGGGTAGGCACGCGGCAATGAGGGGCCAGAGGAGCAAAAGGAGAACTGCAAAGCGAGAGAGAAACCGGTGGATCGCCCAAAGTCCAACATCTCTCTAGTTTTCTCTTCGCTCTCTCTTCTTCTCTCTCCTCCTCCTCCTCCTCCTCTTGTACTTAATTTTTCCGTCGACCCTATCGAAATTGTTTTCCTTCTGTTTCACTAATGGACGTGAAAATTGTTCGCGTTCGTACTTTTTCATACTCCATTGGTTTTACTACCTTTTCCTTTTTTCAGCTCCACACCGAAGATGAAATTTCGTCAAAAAACGTCCATGTTTTGTTGGAAATTAAATATTTTTTGATAATTTAAAAAATTTCGTCGTTTTGACAATATATTTGATTTCCAACCGTTTTTTTTTTTCCAAAATTATCGAAAGTTGCAATTTCTTGAGTTTGCTAATTGGACAAAAAAAATACGAAAGAAAATGAAATGGGTTATTTGAATATCACGTCGATTATACTTTCCGGGGGATATTTTGGATGGAATTTCTGTGGAAAAGGCCGAGAGAGTGTGGCTCGTCATGGCCAATGGATTTCTTGGGCTTTTGTTTATAGGAGAAGAGCCAATATCGCGGCTTCGACATCTTGGCAATAGTGCACCTTGTCGTTTTGCTATGCAATAGGCCAAAGAGGCTGCTGGTGGCTCTTCTCAATGCGGTTCGCAATTGCCAAGCCTATAACTAAGTTCCCCCTGATAATGGCAATTAACGGGAAACACTGGGTGCGAGTGGGGAGGTAATTATATTGTTTCCTGGCTATACATGCAACCGCGGAAGGGCAAGTATCGCGTCACAAGAGACCTCTCCAACATTTAGGCCAATGAGTGCAGTAATGGAAGGAGCTCCATCATATTTTAGAGGTAACGCAATCATTTTATCAAATTCGAACGAAAAAATTGTTCATTTTTTTATTGTATTGACTAAAAAAATTAATTCCCCTGAAAATTCGTTGCCAAATTTGATTTTCCCNNAAATTTCTCTTTCCCCGATAACGTCGTCTCGACCGAAAAGTCCGGAGGATCTTAGGCCAAAAGTGCTGGCCTATGGGATGCAAAAATATAAGTATAGACGTTCGTAAGGTAGGTGAGGTTGAGCGTAGAGGGAGAAAGGACAGGGAGTTGATATACAGATATGCAGTTGCAGTCTTAGAGAAGATGTGGCTTGAGCGTCGAAGAGTGCGAGAGTGTAAGGAAAGGATAGGGGACGCGAGGAAGGTCGTACATCGGTACAGGCGGCAGAGCCTCAGGGATCTTTTTCTCTCATGGAGAAATGTATAATCTGGCTCTTCTCTTGGCGCGGTCCTTGTGGCTTGTAAATTCTCCGACAAGTCTTCCCTATTTGTTCACAAATTTATTTTCCCTTTTCCTGCAATGAATTTAAATGATCCCACTCTACGAGGGGCTTGAATAATGTGTGCACGCGATTGAAATAGCTCGCGCAACTGGCCACAGCAGAAATCCTAGCTCTCTGCTGCTCCTCCGAGTAAATACTCTTTTCGCCTGATATTTCATTCCGGACCGACACTCATCGACCCCGTCAAGTTTCACTTTCCATTACGATAAGCAAAGAAATAACGAGCCTCCATCTATTTTTTATAGGAAACGTGCGACTAAACGTATTTCCGAAAAATCACAAAAATCTTGTCATTTCGGTGCGAAATATTTAAGAAAGTTTATTCGCAAATATCATTTTTACCCCAATCGTAAATTTACCTGACGGTTCAGTTAGAAACGAAAAATATTGTCAAAACAACTAAAATTTATAAATTACAAATATTGCTAAAATAATAAATTTTAAAATTTATGAATAATGGCAAAATAACTTGTATTCATAAATTTACACACTGGGTCATTTTGACCCCAACCAATTTGTCCTCCCTCAATGATCGTTTTCGTCAAAAAGTGAAGGTAAAAAAAAAAAGAAAAATGAATGCATATTTACGGGAACACGACCACTCAAAAAGCGCCTCGGGTCCGATTGACCCGATACGCACCCGTAAGGGGTGTGTACTCGAAGGGTGAAAAAATCTCCGAATGAAAAACTTTCCTCGCAATATACGTGTCGCTTTGGTGCGTGTGTTTCGGTCCATTTCAATCGATACGCCGTGTGCGTCGTAGATATAAAGTTGAGGATCGAAAAGGAATGAGATGAAAAAAGTGTAAAGTCTTGTTCGATATGCCGCGAGGAGGAGGAGGAGGAGGGCGCGGTGCGAGGTGCGAGGGTGGATGGCTAAAAGTTTCGAGCTGAGGAAACGAAGTGAAAGCGGAGGTTGGGGGTCGGGGGTCGGGGAAGATATAGAGAGAAGAAAGAATGAGCGCAGAGGAGAGTTTGTAAGAGGCTTCCATCTTGGCCGATATTATTGACGTTTTTTGCCACCCCTATTTTTCCACCCTACAGGCACCCACGCTTTTCAAGCCCCGCTCACCGGCTCGGAGAGATCTAACAGCAGAAACAAGGCGAGAGAGCGAGAGAGAGAGAGCGGGGAAGGGGGGAGGGTGAAAGAAAGAAGATGGAGGAACACACCAACACACTGCGAAGAGCTGCTCTAGCCCTATCGGCTCTACCAACACCCCTGGGCTTGTAGAGGCTCATGGGGCTGATGGAAAAAGCGAAGGAGAAGAAGAAGACGTGGCGGAAGCGAAATAAGAAGAAGAAAAGGAAAAACGAGGGTGAATACTAGCATTGGCTGGGCTGCTGGACTGAAAAGATGCTGCTGCTTCGAAGGGGTTGGTGTGCCGATGCTCTGCGAGGATGAGGCCAAGCGAGAGAGAAAAATAAAGGATGAGAAACGAAGCCGGGAGTCGATTGAGGGAGTGGAGCCGCGAGGGAGACCGAGAAAGAGGGGAATAAGACGGCTCTTATTCGCGCCGGCTTTTTAGAATACTTTATTGACTGAGCCCAGAGGGGGTGGAATGGGCTTGGACGAACGGTTAACAGAGGAGGGGCAGAAAGGGGAATCAGATCCGGGGGGATCCCACGTAAACCCTTTCGCGCTCCAACTCTCTTTCATTCTTTTCTCTCTCTCTCTCTCTCTCTCTCTCTGCCCAGGAAAAACTCTGCTCCGAATCATCGATAGGCCGAACAGCCCTCGAAAAAATAAAAATGGAAAACCACCCCTGAAGCTGCTTCCATGTCGAACCATCAAAGCAGAGAGACTATTTTTTTAAAATCCTCAATATCAAATTATAATTATTTCGAATTTTTCAATAACTATATATATGATAAGTAAATAATAAATAAATAAAAATTGAATAAAATTTTGGAATAATACTTTTTAGCATCGAATACGATGACGAAATTTTTAGTCTATTTTTCTGTCTCGGATGTCGAGGATTTATTGCTCTTTGAATTTCGGGGACGGAGATATCCGCATGCCATTTGGAAGCTTTCGTCTTTGCTCAAAGCTTTTATATACATTCGTGCGATCTGTAACGTTTTTAAATTCAAATAACTGGGACGTGCTAAGAAGTCGGGAGCAGTAGCGCCAGGAGAAACGTAAATGGGAGCTGAACGCAGAAGAGACGGGGAAGTGAGGAGAGAGGAATATAGAGTAAGGGTGGTGAATTCTTGAGATAGAGGAGGAAAGGCTTGCGGAAAAGAGAAAGAAGAAAAGTCGAGACCAAAGAGAGAGCCGGTGACTCTGACACTGTCTTTCCGAGAAATTAATGAACCGGAGTATTATAGGCGAGCAGGCATTCGCGCGCGCTCGACCGCTCGTGGCCTAAAGCTTTGCTTTTCTATTCGAATGTAGCCGTGAAGAAACTCGCTTTCCTACCAACGCGACGGAGACGTTTTTCCTTATCACTTCCCTCCATTTTTTTTACTTTTTTTTTTACTTTTTTTTTCCCTCTCGTCCTTTCTGCCGGTCGACTGCTGCTGAATGCTGACTGCTGCTGCATTCGCTTTATACCTTCTTTACCCTACTCACGCTGCAACGGACCGACACAGAATATTTCAACATCCCAGCTCCATGGACAATCATACACCAACCTGATGTCGTATACCTTGCTCCCTCCTGTGAATAAATAAGAATAAAAGCAAATTCCAACCTGTCAAGGAGAATTCATTATTATTACGTGTCCCGGGCAACTCACATACGTTACAGGTTCAGAAAAAAAAATACTTTTTATGGAATCGTCTATATGCTTTGCGGGAATTTGGACAGAGAAATTTGAGGAAAACCGACATACGCAATTCAAATATATCGGAAATTATATATTTTAGTGTACGAAATAAATTTCGTCCAAAAATTGAAATTACAATTGTCCAAAATTGTCCGAAAATTATAATTAAAATTTTTTACAAATTTTATCCAAAAACTAAAAATACATTTTTAATATATATTATATTTTTCTCAGAAAAATTTATGCATGTGATCATTATTTCGGATGGATCCAAAATGCACTCAGGACATATAACATGCATTTTAAATGTCATTTAAAAATATATTTTGAGGTGAATCGAAAAAGTATTCCGTCCGAAAAGGAAAATTCATGAGTTTTAAAATTTTTCGATTTATTTCATTAAAAAAAAAAACAGTAATTTTGATGATGTTTTTTTTTTTCTTTATTTTCTGGGCTTTCTGGGTCGCGTAACGGTCCACTTCCGCTTGTGACTGGACAAAAGGCCAAATGCGGGTATCGTCTGGCAGAGCGGATCGTCCGAGTAAGACCGATGTTTGACGGCTGAAACGAGCACAGATTCCCTGGTGAATTCGGGCGTAATGATCGACTCTCTACTACTCACCAAGTTCCCTCGTCATTGCGCCCTTCTTCCCCCCCCCCCCCCCCCCCCCCCCCCCCCCCCCCCCCCCCCCCCCCCCCCCCCCCCCCCCCCCCCCCGTCAGTACTTCCTCATCAACCCCAAAAAAACAACAACATTTTTCTCAAATTTAAATATTTCTAAATCTCGAGTTTTTTTCTGGCATCATTTTTTCTCTCCGGAACGTCTCAATGATTTTTTTTCCCTCCATAGGACGTTCACAAGTATCGAATAAAATTGAAGTTTCGTTATAGGAATTTTTATTTTTAAATTAAATCAATTATTATTAAATTAATTGAATTGATTAATTTTATTGAAATTTGTGAGAGTGCAGAAAGCAGAAGGCGATGGACGATTCGGATTGTTTGCCACAAATTCGTTGGATATTTATTTTTCAAAAAAGTCTAACCAGTCCTGAAAAATAAAATCTGCATAAAAAACATTTTTTAATGAGATTCGCGAATAAATTCAAAACATGCAAAATATCTTCTGAACGGGGCTGATATTTATAATGCAGGATCCAGGAGCCGACGGGCGTTTCAAATAGTTTGACACAAATGCACTCGGGTATTAAAATTAATAAAAAAATCGAGTCGCAGTTTTGGAAAAAAAAATTCAATGAGAAAATCATTTTCTGACGAGATTTCAAAATGAATGATTATTTGAGAAATGGAAAGTATTTTCTGACCAGGGCTAAAAAGTAGCCCGAGGGTTTGGAAAGAAACTACAAGGGAGTTGGTGGCTCCGAGCTGTGCCGAAACTTTATGATCAAGAATTACGAAAGTTATTTGCTATGACTCATTTTCGGGAGAAAATCGTATGCCGCGAGGGCGAACATTTTCGAGGGTGAAGGTCCAGCGGCATCGAGTGAATTTTTTGAGCCAGCCTCGTGGATTTCGGGCCACCGGACAAGAAAATCCAAAAAATTTCGTAGATGATAAGAGATCTGTTGCCGAGTGGGTAGAAAAAATGTCCTCGTGTCCCCGGCACGGCAAGAGGTTCGAGAACGAATGTAAACTAGGCGAGAATCGAATTGTCAGAGTGGTGGTCCTTCCGATAATAACGCGGATGAGGTTCGAGGCAGAAACCGCGAGAAGCGAAGCGAGTGCAAAAAAATGGAGAGAAAAAGGAAAGGAAAGAAAAAGGACGAAGGGAGAGAGAGAGAGAGACATTGGCCAGGAGCAAATCGGTAATTTCGTTCTGCGCGTGCGGGGCTATGATATTTTCCAAGGCTTCTTTCCTTTTCTCGTCCTCCTTTCGCCCCAACCCCTCCCCCGCCCCTCAAACTTTCTCTCTCGCTCTTTTTCCATTTATTTTTATTTTTTTTACTTTCCTCCTCCTCCCATCGGCACGACCACCATCATCCTCGTTTGCAAAGCTCCGTTTTACACGTGGCTACGAAATATATATATATATATATATATATATACATATAGGTATGTATATATGTGTGTATATATTTAGATTGATATAAATATATGTAGAGCGAGGAGAGACTGTCTCTTTCCTTTTCTTTCTCATCCTCCTCTGGCTGGTGAAGCCAACGGTGGTGATGCTGGGCTCCGCGCTTTGCCAAAGACAAGGGGCCGACGTTGCTGGCTGGCCAGCCGTGCCGCGCCGCGCCGCGCCGCGCGCGCCCCAGTCGAGCTACGAGCTCAGGAGAAGGGGATGCAAATTAAAATCCTCGCCATTTTACCCGTTTCTTATTTCTCCCGATGGTTCTCAACTGCCCCGAATCCATTCCATCATCGGACCAAAGACCTTTCGATACTATCGGCTCGTCTGCCACCGACGGGGACAAAAACCTTAAAAACCTCTGAAGGGCCATCAAGATTTACGTGTGCGACGTTCTTCGGTCGTTACTTTGGCCTTTGGCTTTCCAAAATCAAGTCCGATCTTTCGATATTGCGGCGTAAAAATAATTCCAAGGTCACGGTGACCTTGAGATTTTTTTTTTTTTTTTTTTCTGGGGGAATCGTCCATCTTTTTTTGGTCCGATTTGAAATAATGATTCGTTGCGGATAATTACGTGATTGATTTTCTCGTAATTTATAGAATTTTTTCGTTTTTCTCGATTTTAAGAAACTCCCGTGTCTAGTCGTCTGTTTATCAATTATTCAAGATTCTTGATTAAGGGCTCATGTACAGATGATAATGGAAAAATTCTGCGAGACTTTAACCATTTTTTTTTATACCGAAAAAATAATTATTATGAAAGGAAATTCGATGAGACGTCATTGTAATTTTTCTATCCAATATTCCCTGCCAAGTTTTACACTTGTCGTCACCAGGAGTCTTACTGTAGGCCCTTGACCTTGAAAAATAACTTGTTATTTTGAAAAAGATTTGACAGGAAACTCGGTATCTCCGTGAAGGCTTAATTTGCCGAAAAAGCGAAGGAAAAAAATAGAGTACGAGGCTCGAAACAGTGACTCGAGAAAAGCCAAAAGAGCTTTGTGTCGAATTGTGTCCGTTTATAGCCACCGCCGCAGTAGAAAAGGAACGTTCGACGTCCAAGAGTTCGTCGTATATAGAGTGAAAAAGCTTATGAGACAAAAATGCTAGCAAAAATATTTAATTTCTAATTTTTCACCAAATATTTTTTGCCCTCAATGATTAAAAATTCAAAAGTTGATAATTGCTCCCAATTTCCGTCCATTCGACTATCGATTCGTTTTGAATTCTTCATCATAGGTCATTGCATATTAAAATATGTCGTTGGGGAGTCAGATATTTATGAAAATTATTATTTATGGCTGTTCGATAATTAATCGATATTTATTAACCCTCGAAAATGTATGAGTTGTTGAATTTTGTATGAATCGACGTGACGCGTTGTCGACGACAACTGCATCGATGCACTTGGAGACGCATCTGCCCAAGGAGTTTTCAGATTTGCCGAAACTTTGTGGTCGAGCGATCAGTTACTAAGAAAACGATAAATATTGGTTCGATTTTTTTCCAGCCTCTTACGACGAGGGCACAGGGAAATTTCTACAGACTTTCGTACAGTCTCGGGCGTATAGTCGACCATTCAAAAAGTCGCAATTTCTCGACTCGGATCCCCAGCATGAATTTATTTTCATTGTGTAGAAAAAAAATTGGAATTACCGGGGGAGGAGGAATGGGTAATAAGAATAACGAAAGATGGTGGCATAAATATAACGGAAAAGAGGGGCGACAGTTGCATTTGACAACCCCCTTGGTCTGAAGCTCGAAAAGCTCGCCGGGACTAAGACAGATTAAGTATTTTAAATTGAACAGTACGGGGGCACGGTATAAAGTAAGATGGAGTGAGAAAAAGAGAGAGAGAGAGAGAGAGAGAGAGATGGCGAATGAAATGGAAAGATGGTGGATGGAAAAAAGATAAAGAAAGAGTAAAAGATAGAAAGAGAGAGTGAGAGAGATAGTATTCGTTGAGTGGAAAGAGGATTGGAATGGGTTGTGGGGGTTGGATGCGCACGGAGAAGTCCGGGGGGGGGGGGGGGGGGGGGGGTGGCGGGGGGAAAGGAACCAGGGGGGGGGGCCCGAGAGAAAGAGCAAGAGAGGGAGGGAGGACGAGGGGAAGAAAAAAAAAAAAAACAGGGAGCGGAGAGCGATGCTGGGGCGAGAGCGAGGAGGCAACGTCGTGGTTCAGTTTTTATAATAAAGGACCGTAATTAATGCCGCCCTCTTCCCGCCCGGTCTCTCCTCTGCTGCGATACTCCTCTCACCCTCCTCTCACCCTCCGTTTCACCAAACATCCCTCTACCCGGAACCACCCCTCTCTCTCTCCCTCAACAACCTCATAGCTGCTGGCCAAGAACGACGTTGCCTCCTCGCTCTCGCCCCAGCATCGCTCTCCGCTCCCTTTTTTTCTTTTTCTTCTTCCTCTCGTCCTCCCTCTCTCTCTTGCTCTTTCTCTCTGACCCCATCCCCTGGTGAATTTAGCCACGACAGCGAAGTGCACCGCTTTTCGCCAGTGAAAGCTTTCTTCTTTATTCTTACTCCTTTTTCCTCTTATTCCATTCCACTTCTTCTACATTTTCTTTCCTCTCTTCTCTCCGACCCGTTTTTCCGCTCCTTCTTATTCTTCTTTTTCTTATGCTTCGTCCTCATCCTCGTCTCGTGCATTTGCTTCCTCCCATACTTTTCTTACTCCCCTGCCTAGGCAGAATATATATTTGCTCAACCGACGTTCACGAGCAAAGAGTGAACACACCTCTGTACTTTAGCACCCTGTGATAATGAGACAAAGGTTTCACAAACCCACCGCGTAACTGACACAGCCAAGAAACGGATACGAGTAACCGGAAGTGCCTGCTCCTGAAATAGAAAAAAAACCACACACACACACACACACACACACACACACACAATCGGGCAGCCAAAATCCTCTCCAATTTTCTTGGGTGTTTAGGGGAATTATAAATTTATCCCATACTGAAAGATATTCATGCTGGACCAGAGCAATTGATTTTTCTTCACGATTGCTCCCACGTTGGTAAAGGGAATCCGGAAACGAGGATTAGAAATAAAATTTTGTCCACTTCTCCGATTGGGATAACAAAAATCTAGTTTCCGAAGAAACTTTCTTTCATATTTCGCGCTGCGGTGACTAAATTTTTGTGATTTTTGAAAAAAAAAAAACGTTCAGTCGAACGTACCCAACAAAATATCGATCCTTTCCAATGAAATTTTCTTAAAAAACGTCGATATTTCATTGAAAACTAAATATTTATTGATAATTTCAAATATTTCCCAATTTCGACAATATTTTTCACTCTCACCAAAATTCACGATTGGGATGACAAAAATGTCCTTTCCGAAGAAACTTTCTTCAATATTTTTGTGATTATTCAAAAAAAACGTTGCGTCGACCGTGTCCAACAAAATGTTTTATCCAGTGATAGAGATAGTTTGAAAAAATAGCCGAGAGCCAGGTGTGTATTGTGGGCAACGTTCGCGTTGCTTCTCTCTGGGTACAGCGTTAAAAATAATAAAGCAGTGTTGACTGTTGGTATGCGTTAAAAGTGCGTGACCCTTTTTCTCGAGTCGCAGGACGTAAAAATCCTGTCCGAGAGGTGAGTACATAATAGAAGTCGTCGGCCGTTAAGGGCTGCCAAAAAATCCGTTGTATCGAAACCGGTTTCGAGCGATTTTTCTAGGGTCATCGTAAGGGCGAGGGCTGTTTTACCGAAGGGGAGGTCATCCTCGTCATCGAGGTCAGGCGGATATAGAATGAAACGGGCTTCCCTCTCTCTCACACACACAGACCCATTGGCACATAAAAACATAAACGTGACCGTCGAACCCCTTGACTATACGAATGGCTAAAAGTGAACCGGACTACCTTGGCCAAAGAGAGATCGAAAAACGGTCCACTATAAACGCCTCTATACGGCGTCATTACGTTTCGTCTCTTGTTAACCCGGACATCTGGTCATCCAAAGATAAAACAGACCAAGTGCGAAAAAACTTACCTGACCAGTTGAGCCAGCACATGCTTGCCTACGTCGTGTCCCTTCGAGGGCTCCCAACCTTTTCCTGGCTATTCCAATTTATTTTTGTTCCTGTAACGCGTACCTCGAGAAATAAATGTGTGCGTGTGTGTGTGTATGTGTGTTTTCGAGTGTGTTCCATGTTGGTGGATCGGTGTAGCGAGCCCTTGGACCTTCTACGTTGCAAGGACCTGGCCTATAGGCTGAAGAGATATGCTAATGAAGTGCCCCTTACACACTCGTGTCGACCCTTTCACAACATTCTACGCGAAGACCTCGAGGAGATCCCCTCAAGCTCTTCGGTCCCTTTTACCTTAGGTCTCTCTGCTTGTCTTAGTTCCCTTCATTCTTTTCCTGCCTATATACTCTCTATGGCATTTTTTCATGATCCTAGAAACAGGTTTTCTCCCTGGGAACCAATTTTTTTTTGTTTTCTTCTCGTTCTCTCGCCCTTTTCACTGATCGGCCCTTCCGGTTTTCGGAGGCCCTAGTACGTACGTGCGCGTGTAATAAACCCTTGGATCACGCTCGGCCTCGTGGCCCGGACACACCGCATCAAGGACGGAAATATTTTTTGGGACCCTAAGTGGGGATGACTGGCCAAAGACCCATGGACTTCTCACTACTTCTAGGACCCGACGGACCCTCAGTCCTGTCCACGATGCAACGTTGTACTCTCGTGCCAAGATTTTATTCGTCTGTGAATTTTCACACTGATTTTATTCTGAAAAAATGATTTTTCGGATATTCGGGGAATTTAGAATCGAATCGTGTCAATTCAGTTGTCTACGAAACATTTAGGTTTCGAGGTGAAAAGTGCCTTTGTCCTGAGGCTGGCTACATACGACAATATGATCAGAATTTTATAAATTTTCGTCATAATATTCTTTAGCATCAAAAACGGTGATGCTAATTTTTTTTTATTTTTCGACCACATCGTTGTCGAATAGTTTGAGTTTACAATATGCAAAAAATATTCCTACATATATCTAAATGCTCATGCATGTAGACTCTAGTGTGCAATAACTCGAAAACTATGTAGAAATTTTTTTTTTTGAAAATTCATATATTCATATTTGAATTATTGAATAAAAAATACTGGTCAACGAACTCATTAGAATTTTAATTATTTTTAAAATAATTTTAAATGTATTTAAATAATTTTCAAATATTTTTCGAATATTTCTAAAAAAAATGTAAATTTGAGAAACAGTGAATAAAATGTGTCTCGATGTTGGAAATGGGAATTTGTTGTTTAATTTTCTTCCAATAAATGTTCGATCTTAAAATAATGAGAGAGTGGACAAGAATTTCAAAATCGTCGAGCGAAAATTCATCATTGAGGTCTCGAAATGTTTGGGTCAAATAAAAATAGCTCCGAATGTTTTTTTCCTCATTTGATTTAATTGGAAATGAGTTTTCGATCGGTGGTTGGATTATTTAAGGAGGAGAGGACAATGGGAATGGACGACAATAAAAGTTGAAGGTCTGGTGAGAAATGCAAGTGAAATCTGCGACGACATCTTTCTTTGTTGGCTGCTCTTTCGGAGTGAATTGACGTGGAAAAAAGTACAAGATCGAGAGACCGCGTCCGGTGTGCGCGCAAAGTTTATCAACCTTGTGAACAAAGCTTTCTCGAAATTTGTACGCGATGAGCTCTCCAGCGAAGAAAACTGGCGCGTAATAACTTTTATGGCATCCGCTCGTTTTTCCTCATGCTTTTTTTTTATTTTTTTTATTTCCAACCCTTGCGAAGTTCAGCGAGGTCGAGAATATCTGAGCTGATGGGGAAGAAGGATTTGCTTGAATTTTTTAATGAACAAATTTCGCTTCGGGCTGCCCAGGAAGCGAGAAGAATTATTAAAAAAAAGAAAAAAAAAAAAAAAAAATAGAAGCTAAAGAGTCTGAGCGTGTAAGAACCGGGCAAAAGGGAACAAGGGATCATGAAAGAATTAGGAGCGGAAGAAGTTGGAGCAATTTCATATTAAAAAGGAAGAAAAACAAAAAAAAAACTAAAATTTGTCGAAAAGTTTTCAGCAAGCAAACACGATTCTCGCTTCTCAAATGATTTCCATCGAAAACCCTGCTAGACTTTAACCTTATTTTCTCCACCGAAAAATGACGTTCCATTATTTTTTGACGAGCCTCTCAGGATGCGAAGAAGGTAAAGAAACACAAGATTTTGAGGAGCGAGCAAAGAAATACGTCGAATAAAAAGCGTTATTAAAAAATATGCGGGAAAAAGGAATGAAAAGTCGAGGGTGGTTTTTACAGTGAGAAAACACGAGGAGCAAGGAGGCTCTCGCGTTATATTCGTTCCTCGTGGAGGCCGTCGTCGAGGGGTAGCTTTTCGGGAAAGAGTTTTGTATATATATATATATATATATATATATGCAGGCGAGTCTCTTTCGGCGGAGAACCGAAAGAGCGACCCTTCTTTGAGGCGGCGGCGCGTCGTCGTCTCCTTTTCCGTTTGCTCTCGTGGCCGCGATATATTTATCGAATTCTTTCTTCGTTTCTCTCCGCTGCTTTCTCTTAAGCAGTCCAATTTCTGGTGCTGTGTATATTTTAGGCATTAGCCCGAGAGCGAGAGGGCATCGCCCATTTTATATTATATATATATCACTGCGCGGCGTCTTTTATCCCTTTGGAGGGGTGCAAGGGTGCGCGAATCTGAACCACCCCCATGCTCCGTTGAGAGAGGCTGAGTCGACGTCAGAAAAAGCGCCGTGGCTACTGCTATCGCTCTTTCCCGCCGCCGCGCGCGATTTCCACTCGTTCTTTTCTTTAGACTCTTGCTGCTCGCCACCACCCGCTACCAACCCCCTTTTATCTCCCCACCACTGCGCCAACCCTCGATGCCAACAGAATGAGGGACGACTAGCCCGCAAATGCGTCGACTAAAGTTTTCAGCTTGAGCAAAATGGTCGTTACTAAATTTCTGTTTATTTTTCTCAACATTTTCTCCAAAAAAAATATCGTCAAATTCGTAAAAATATGGAAAACCCACGATTTTGACTCATTCACGTGAAATCTTGGAGTTCATTTCGATTTTTATTTCATTTCGAAAGGGAAAATCGAAATGGCGACCTTTTTTCTTGCTCAATCGATCCGGAAGTCCGAAAATAATGAATTTTATTTTTTTGTTCAATTAAATTAAATAAGTATCATTGTACGTTAAGGAGATAATATTTTATTAATGCGAAACGTCGTTAAAGTTCGATTTCCTGACGATGCGATGAGGTTCGTCAAAGCCGGAATCACGCTGAGAATATAATAATTTTTCGATCATTATGGAGCTTGGGTGTAAGAAAGGTGCGAGCAAGTCTTAAGAAACGAGGGTGAGAAATATAATATAAGTTATATCCCGTCGCCGAGGAGCCTTGTGATCCGGGCAGGAATTTAAATATCGCTAAATTTTCAATCGAATCTTTCTCGACCATTTGTAATGTAATTATCTATCGGTTCCCGACGTAATTAACGTGACAAAAATGTTGCAATAAACTTTTATATAATTACTACGTTCGATATTATTTCCCCTTCTTAATTATTATCCTGCTTCCGATCACTTCATCGTACGATGATCGTCACTTATTTATTTGCATCGTCTTTGCACTCCACAAAAAAAAAAAACAAATTCCGAAAGTGTAAGAAAAATTATTTTTAGCTCGGAGAGATCGCAGCGCTGGAAATTAAATGTTATCAAAAAACGTGGATATTTTTTTGAAAACGGTCAACTAAATATTTTTTTGGATAATTCAAATTTTTTCGATATTTTGACAAGATTTTTCGGTTCTAACGAGACTGGCCGACAAAAATTTACTTTCGGAAGAATATTTCGGGCTACAGTGACTAAATTTTTGTGATTTTTCGGAAGAAACGTTTAGTCGAACGTATCTAACAAAATATCGATATTTTCCAATGAAATTTTGTCAAAAAACGTCGATATTTTGTTGAAAACCGAATATTTTTTGATAATTTCAAAATTTTCGTTATTTTGACAATATTTTTCATTCATAACGAAACTCTCAGCAAAATTCACAATAGAAATGACAAAAATTAACTTTCCGAAGAAACTTGCTTCGATATTTCGGCGTGCAATGACAAAATGTTTGTGATTTTTCAAAAAAACGTTTAGTCGAGCGTATCCAACAAAATGTTCTTTCAAGTGAGCGATGGGTCAGCAGGAAATCAGTAACGGCGCGTTATCCAGCACGAGGTAAAGTTTCTCCTCGGACAATCCAGTGTATAGAGAGACGATTGCGGACGAGTGAGCCAGATAAAAGAATGTAGTGCATCCCGAAAATTCTAGCCGTTCATAGAGCGTCTTGAAAACCGGTAGAATGTTTTTGATTCTCGAGTAGATTTCGGGCAAAGTATTCTCGAGGCAAATGGCCGTTTCGTTGAGCGAGTTTTTCCGGGGCGCGTTCGCCTTTCGAAATAAAGGCAATTAAAGTTTAAGACGTCGTTCAGTTCCTGGACGCTCCGGTTGCTCTTGAGAAAGAGGGAAGATGCTGGAGATGGGTTGCGATGGGTGCTGCTGGGAGCAGTGGCGGAAAAACCAGGTTTGAAAAGAAGGGTGGAACGGGGCAGGGGGTAGGGGGTAGCAAGGACAAGGGGGAGGTGGTGTTCGCGTACCAAGGCGTCGGCGAGAGATATCCACCCTCACGCTTATACTTTCTCTTTCTTCTTAGCGAGGAGGCTGACTGTTTCACTCGCAGGCCAAGAGCCACTCTTCAGCCTCATCCCCTGGCAGTGTTCCTCTATCTCGCGACCACCCTAGCTCGTCCGACAGAGCCAGAGAGCTCTATCGCTCCGAGGGTGGCTCTGGTTTTTGTCATTTGAAATATGCCAAGGGGGCTCGTTCTTCTCTCTACCATGCACCCCCCCCCCTCCCCCCCCCCGGCCCATCTCCGAGCAGCTCTTTCCTCCACCCCCTCGGCAGAGCAGCAGCAGCAGCAGCAGCAGCAGAAGCAGAACACCGAAGAGGAATGATAAAATGGCGTCGGAGACAATGGGGACGATTTTTCCTCGACCTCCACACCACCCCACTTTCCTTTTCGTCCTTTCCCCCCCCCCTCCTCCTCCGCCGTCCTTCTTATTTTTCTTCGTCTCCTTTTCCTTTTCCTTTCGCCTCTCCCTCTCTTGCTCCTTCAACACTTTGTTATTCGCCAAGCTCTAGCACCGCCACTTTCTTTTGTTTCATTCTGTAATAAAGACTCTGCTCTTGCGGAAAGACAGAGAAAACCGATCGAAAAATCAACATCCTTACTCACTCCCACTCTCTCGCTCTCTCTCTCTCTCTCTCTCTCTCTCTCTCTCTCTCTCTCTCGCCCCACCCCACCCTTTTATTTATATCGAAACTCTTGGCCAACTTGTGGCCATGTCTACTAGCCCCTCGGACGAGTGTAGACAATTTTGGATCGAATGGAATTTTGAAATTGTCAAAAAATATTTAGTTCACAAAAAATATCGACTAAAGTTCTTTTTGACTAAAGTTCATTGGAAAAGATCGATATTTTGTTGAATCGAAATATCGAACAAAGTTTCTTGGCAAAGTAAATTATGGTCATCGCAATCTTAAATTTGCTGAGAGTTTCGTTATAAATGAAAAATATTGTCAAAATGACGAAAATTTTGCGATTATTAAAAAATATTTAGTTTCCAACAAAATATCGACGTTTTTTGGGAAAATTTTATTTCCAGTGTTTCATGTCTGTGTGTGTGTGTGTGTGTGTGTGTGTGTGTGTGTGTGTGTTTTCATATCACGTCTCGCCACGTATATATTTTCGTTTTAACGATTGCCTTATTCTCCATCTTTTATTTCTCGCTCGGAGTAGCAAAGATTCCAAGGGAAATTCGAGCTGAGGAACAAAAGAAGGCGAAGGCTGCCGAGCCACCTTGATTTGCCGGATCGTCGAGAAGGGATGGCAAAACAGCCGGGGGAAAAGAAAGAGATGCTTGCAAGTGATTCAGGACTGTAGCTACAGGAATGAGTTCGGTTTGCGCCTTTCCTTAGAGCGAACAACTTGTATCCTTAAGATTCACGCTCGGCTATCTGGCATCTCTTAGCTCCGGCCACGCTTCGCCGAGCTTTAGCACAGCCAGCCAAAAATGTCGAATTTTTACCAACTCCAGGACAATGTGTCTATGAATCAGAAAAATCGTAGCAGTTCAAAATTGGAAAGAAAAACAAATTTTATTGAAAATTTAAAAAACACAGAAAATCAAAACTTTATCATTTGCTTCGTATTTTTTTACGATTGGCGTTAATTTTAATTTGAAATTAACGAGAGATTGAACATTTTTCGAAAAATCGTAACAGCTCGAAATTGAAAAAAAAAAAAATTTATAATTTTTTACGATTTTCTACCATTTTCAATCCATCTCAATCGTCTATGAAAAAAATGCAAAATTTCCTTATTTTCTCGATATTTTCCACGATTCTCTTTCATTTTAATTTCAAATTAAAGAGAAATCGGAATTTCAAAAAAGTAAAGGAATACTGACCGCAAAAAAATGGGTCTATGGATTACAAAAATTGCGGCAGTTCAAAAAAAAAAACAAATCAATTTTCGTTTATATTTTTTCAATTTTAATTTCAAATCAACGAAATATCAAAAACAAAAAATTTTAAATGAGGGACTCGAGCCTCGCCCCCGGAAACTAGAAAAAAAAATGTATTCTGCTCCCCTTAGCCACGAAGCGTTCGAAGAAAACTCTCACCAGTCTCGGTACGCACCTTTTCTCCGAGCTGATGAGCATTGCAAAGGAAAGAGTTTTGAAAATATTTTTGTTTTCATTTTCTCTCTCTGGCAAGTTGTAGCTGGAGTTGATAACTTTTCCTTTTTTTTTGCATCGTTCCGAGACTCTTATTAGCACTGAATGCACTTTTCTGCTGCATCGGAAATAATTTTTCGTCTCGGTGCACAGTGGAAACGAAAGAAGCCTCGTAAAGCAGCGAGTCGGTAGAATTTCATTAATTATTGTTGCGAAGTACGAAGCCAAAAAGCGTCGAGCAAATCGCATCCGCGTAACGATCAATAAAAATAACTTTAGAACGGGATAGAAAATGGCAAAGCTCGGTGGCTGATTCTCGCTCGTAACGATGACGATCCGAATAACATTTCGCTTATTTTCTTGTCAGTGGGAAAAAAAAAAAAAAAAAAAAAAAAAACAACCCCTGCAGATACTGTGTGCCGTCTTCCTGTCTCCCCAGCGATAGTGACCACCAAAAGCGCGGGCACTCAATCTTCATTCCGAGGACTAATTGTTTTCATTGAAATTTGCATCCCCCATTGCGGTAATCCGGGACACGAGACAAAAAACAGCGATCGTCGAGCGCGAGGGTAGTGTGTCTGTTTTTTTTTGTTTTTTTTTCATTTGTTTTTTTTTCTCTTTTTCGTCCAAGCCTGTGGCTTCCGGGTCACTTGTAGAGCGCTCGAGCAAAAAATAAAAGGGTATGATAATAATTACGAGCGTATATGTGGCACGTGGTGTGTGGAGGTTCGGGTCGTTGGAGAGCGAGAACGCGCCACCTGTGACGGGGGTTAAAGGGTGTTAAAAAAGCCGCGACAGTGGCCACCTGTTATAAAAAAAGTCTCGGCCCGTTTCACGAGCCGGAGCGAGCGACTGCCTGCGTGCAAGCAGGTCCGACGCCCTAGCGGTTGGTGGGGGTTGTTCGTCGCGAGTGAAGGGATGAAAAAATAAAAAAAAATATAAAAAAATGAGGAAAAAAAAAACGACGGCACTGCGTGGCGGCGTACGACCCTCGGGAATCTGGGTGGCGCGTGCCTCGACTGGAGATCGTTTACACCCTGTCCTCTCCACCAAGGGGTAGCAGCCTCTGGTGGGGACAAGTGGCTAGGGATACGCTACCTTTTTGCCTCTCTCTGTGTTTTTTTTCCACCCCAACCCTTTTTTTTCGCACTCTCGGTCGAACAAGAGAATGCAAGGCCCCCTGGGATAGGGGTACGCAACCCTAGACTGTGAGCAAAAAAAAATGTTTGGGCTCTCGTGTTCACACTTGCTGGAACAACACCTCCTCTCTAATGACACTTCATTCTTACCCAATGTCCAACCACAACCATCTCAATTACACGCGGCAGGTAAAAATTGCCTGCCCCGGAAGTTTAACCGCTTTTTTTCTACGAGTACACTCTCGAGACTCTCTGGAATTAGTGACCCGTAGACACAACACTGGTGCTAATTTGCAAACACGAAATTTTCAGGTGTAACAGGTCTTCAAAATGTCTTCCTTCAATTTGGTCATTTTTTGACAATAAAATTTAATTTTTTAATTTTTCAAATGACTGCAATCGATTACTCGGGATATTTGACCCCTAATAAGTATCGTTCCAAGATTAATTTCATGCATTCGTCGAAGTAATACAAAGTTTTGTAAAGTCCAAGTGCAAATTTGCACTAGTGTGGTCATGACCTCAAAGAGAGTGTGGTGTCTAATGGTTTATATTCTCAGAGTTCTGTTTTGTATAAAAAATAAAAATTCCAAAAGGAAGTAAATTTATTTGTGGATGAAAAAATGTCCGAAGCATTGTCGCAATTTTTTTTCTTTCTCTCCGGCATAAAACGCAGTTTGCTGGTGGATATAATTAATTTTTAAGGGTCAGTCATTAAGCGAGGAAAAACGTTTGCTACAAAAGTTTTTGCGACAAGTACATAGAGTGGGGAATAGGGAAAGGCGGTATGGCGGGGGCGAGAATCGTAAAGCTTTCGCAGTAAACCAACAAGAGTGAGTGAGCACGATGATGGAGCAAAGTAGGCAAGAATATATAGCCAAGTGAAATTCTCCTCTTGCCTCCGGTAGTAAAGCGTTGCAAAATTGCATGATAAAGTTGAAAGTACGGTCAAGAGTAGCCTAATGAAATATGCTGTTGGTTCATCATAAGTTTGCACTGGTCAAAATTTAAAGCTACTTATTTCCGAATTTTCTACGTCGATAGATTAATAAATATATATTAATTAATATATACACTAGCCACTTGAAATGCACGCACAGTTGATAAAAAAATTTCAGAAAAAACGTGCACATTTTTACATGCACCGAGAAAAAAATAATTATATATTTAATAATAATTAATAATAATTAAATATCAAAATATTCTGAATAATTAATTTAGTATAATTAATCAATTGAAAATATATAATTATATATTGTAGGTAATTAACTAATTATTATTATTATTTTTTTATTAAAATTTATAAAAATCAAATATTATATAATAATATTTTCAATGTTATTTCAATATAATATTTTATCACATTATATATATTTACATATTATAATTAATCAATTAATTTCAACAATAATAATTATTATTATAATTAATTATATAAGAATAGAATAATGCAATTAATAAATGAGCCTGGGATTGTGGGAGGAATGGAGCCGGAAATATTTTTCTATCGTCATCAAGTCCGACGTTTTCATTAAGCCAAGGAGTCATCATTAATTCAGATGAAAAAAAAAACACTGATATTCGTCGGACACAATTAACTCACCCTTGGTCATTAGCACGGACACGAACCCAGTAGTTTCTCGGTCTGCCTCGACACGTAGCGACATCTTCGAGCAGATGCCTGAACCACGAAGCGACGAGGCAACTTCACAAGATCAGCGAAATAAGTAGAAGTTTTTGTTTCGATCCTCAACCGCTTCCTCCCCAATTTTTCCTCTCGAATGAGAATTTTTTTTTTTTCTCCAAAAACGGAAAATTAAGTACTAAATGTGCAAACACGATGATCACGTTTCGTATTTATTTTCCTCATTTTGTTCGAAAAAAAAAAAAAACATTTTTGGAAGAGATTGTATAATTGAATTTATCAACTAACATGTAACGATATCGATCATGGAACCTTGAAAATTTTTATTTAGTACATAATTAAGGTTATTGATTGCTTCACGATAATTAAACGAGTGTCGAATTTCCACCATAGATTTATGTTAATTTTGGTACACTGATCAAATGTATTAAGGGATGATTTGTATTACAGCGTGTTTTATCAACCTGATAAAATATTAATAATGCAAAATTCGTGAAATGAATTCGAAAAAAAATTCCAGATTTTCAATTAATATTAAAAATAAAAATTGAATAAATAAAAATAATAAATAAATTATAATTGAATAAATAAATGATAAATAATGAAATGAAAAATTTCAGTCAAATTGTTAAGGGCATCGGACCACGAACCCAGTGCTAAAAAAAAAGAAAAAAAAATTAAAAGAAATGAATGAAAAAAAAAAGGTTTTCGACCGATGCTCTTCATCATTCCGTTGATTACAGTGGAAACCGTAATAATTGCAATGTAATCAGTTTTAAGGAGTCTGGTTGTTGATTCGGTTGGGCAAAGGTGGGTCCCGTCGTCGTCTATCCCTCGGGTTTGTTTCGCTCTCAAGGCAGAAAAGGCGCGGGCCGCTAAATCTTCATGGTTCACGTCGAGCCGCCTCGGAGAAGTCACCGGGTGCTTTAATGTTGCCATAACCATGTAAAACCTACTGTGCTTGCTCACAAGCCGACGATCCTCAGACCGAGAGGGTGGAATAAGGCGAGAAAGGGGAAAAGAGATGACAAGTCTGGGGGAATGAGGTTACCAAAAGAGAGAAACGATAAGGTTCTCGTATAACGGGGGATCCTGGATGCTGGATGAAGCAACCGGATGCAACAAACTCGACGGAGACTCGGCATTTCGTTTTTAACGAAAATTAACGGTCTCAGTCCGAGATTCTGCAGATGCTCGCCGCTCTCGCTTATAATCTAATAGAGCCAAAAGTTACCGCCCGGCCAAACCTCCTCCGCACTCTATATCTTCCTACCTATTCCCAACATTTTGCTGCTCCCTTTACTGCATCCACTTACATACACATTTAAATGTCTACCATTTCCTCCTTTTTTTACATTATTATTTATTATTCTCGTTGCACCCCTGCCAGGCACCAAATCTCGTGCAATCGTCACTATTTCGCCAGACCCTTAACGACCGCAAAACCTGAAATTTATTCGTTAACCTGGCAATACGTTAACGTTACAAAAAAAAAAAAAACAAGTCTATAAATTCTCTGTTAACGCAATTTGGTAATTTTCGTTGCTTATTTCTCTATTCAAGAAATACCTTTACCCCAGTGAAATCTTTCGAAGTTATGAAAAAGAAAAAAAAAATTGAAATTATCAAAAAATATTCATCGTTTTCAACAAAATACTGTTTTTTTGACAAAATCTCATTTTTAGAAAAGTCAATTATCTTCGAAAAGATCGATATTTTGTTGGAGACTAAATGTTTTTTTGCAAAATAGCAAGAATTTGGTTACATGCATCGCGAAATATTGAAGAAAGTTTGAAAATTGCGAAAAATATTGTGAAAATTGGGAAAATTTGGAAATAAACAAAAAATATTTCGTTTTCAACAAAATATATCGACGTTTCTTGACAAAATAACATTTTGAGTGTGGCTCGGTGAACCTCGATTCAGTTCCATTTTTGACATTTCTCGTCGGAGACTCGATTAATCGTAATTAATGTTTTTCGTCATATATTTGGTGGAGTGAAAAAAGGGGAGGAAAGTATTTGTTCGGAGGATGATCGAACGGTACAAACGGAGGGATTATGGGGGCACCCTCGAGTTGTGGAAATTACAACAAGAACGATAATTTAGCGATGCTGAGCTCGGAAGTGATGTACGAGGGCGAAACTCTCCACCGCTATATTTAACCGCGGTTTTCCGGGCAAAAAAGTGTAACTCGGTGGGAAGGTTGAAAGGGTCAGCGCGGGTGGGAATGCCAGAAGCGTCTCTCCGGGTCCGACATATTTTTATGGCCCGTTTTTTTTTTTCACTTCTTGCATGAATTTTTTTGTAATTCATCCCTTGTCCGGCCTCACCCCTTTGCGCTCTTTTACCGGTTCACCGGAGGAAAGTGCAAGACAAGGGACAGTATGTTTTCACTTAAGGCTGGGTTAGCCATGATTCCGGAATGGGGAACAGGTTTTCCTGGCCCAGGACAGTCTGGCCGCCTCGACCAAACCCATTTTTCATCCCGAAACTCTCCAACCCCATTCTCTCGCACTCTTGCGCCACCGACGACCACTGCTCCACGACCGGACGCTCGCGACCACTTCATAAAATTACTTTATTACTCGCTCCGTTCTTGCGGCTTCCATCACCCTTTTTTTTTTTAATCCCCAAACCTCGACATATGTCAAGCTTTTCTTCCGACTCTTGCGTGAAGACTGAAAAAGGATGGATCGACGTTTTTTTTTATAACATCCATTCGACTGACCTCAACGAGATTTCCCATTCCGATAATCCCCCGAGGATCTGAAAGAATGTTTTTTTATTGAAAACTGAATATTTTTTGATAATTTCCAAATTTTCATTACTTTAACTATATTTTTTCGTATAACGAATTATTCATATCATCTTTAGACAGAATTCAATTGGAGAAGATCGATATTTAGTTGGATACGTTCCACCAAAGGTTTTTCCGAAAAATCCCAAAAAGTTGGTCACTGCAGCGCGAAATATTGAAGAAAGTTTCTTCGGAAAGTAAACTGTTGTCATCTCAATCATAAATTTGGCTGAAAGTTTCCTTAGAAATAAAAAATATTGTCAAAATAAGGAAAATATTGAAATTATCGTTAAATATTTAGGTCAAAATTTAATGTACAGTGTAACTAATCCTGCAGTAAATTAAGAATGAAAAATTAAATAATTTCCTTGACCAGATGGAGGAAAAAAAAAATTGCGACTCGTACGATTTTTCATCTTCCAGCCCAGACGCAAAGTTGAATTTTTTTTTTCTCTCCATAGCCTGCTGTGATAGAGCTTTTCATTAAATTAGCAAGGAAGCGATTGACCAGGGGGCAATTCTCCAGCAGGATTCGATCGTTGGGAGAAAAAAGCGCGCATAATTACAGCCTCGCGAGTGAGCAGCCCGCACAGTATTAATTAATGGCGGTTCGGCCGGTGATTCGTTCATTGGAAATACTCCTCCCTTTTTGCCTCCCCCTCTGGTGCCTGTTTCCTGACCCCTGTATATTCAGAACGATCGATAATAATACGCACAGTGTGGCTGCGTCGAAATTTGTAACTCAAAATGAGACACCCCAATGGAATGTTTTGCTAATACAATTACCTTGCAAATGTTAATGGAAATAATGTTATTCTATCATGCCAACTAAAGAACCAAATGTTTTCACTAACACACGTCATTATTCCCTACCACTTTCCAAACTGATGAACAATTCCTCTCGAATATAAACTGACATCGTTGGGTCAATATATTCGATTGTATCCATACAAAAAGTTATTCAATTTGATAAAAACTGCAGGGAGACCTCGGGTCTGCGAGAAAATATCGTTGGATCATCGATGTCCATAATTTTTACAGGGACTCGCCCGTTTCTATATATTTATTTAAAATCATTATTTATCCAAAATTAAAATTTATTCAAAATTAATATTCATTTAAAATAGAAATTTATCCGAAATCAAAATTTATTTAAAATTAATATTTATTTAAAGTTGAAATTTATCTACTTTCGGCAGAATCCAATTTTTTCTCCATTTTTATTTCCAGCACCAACGGAGCACACTCAAAAAACGACGTCAATTTATTTATTTATGAAATTTTGTCGTAATTATTAACGAGATGGCAAAGAATGGGAGGAAAAATGTCTCGCATGGCTTTCGGAGACAAGGACACGCTAATTGCGTTACAATACGAGAGCAGGTAGTGCGGTTGATATAATTAACTTGGAGTGAGTGGGTAGGAGGACGTTTCAGTCGGTGGAGGAACCAGCAAACTGTGTCTCACCCGCGCTGTCGCCCTCGGAGCTTGCATGCACGTGCATTGATATTTCTCCGTGTGTACTGGCCCCAAGGAATGCAGTCACGACACAAGCAACTTTTATCGCAAAGGACTATCGAACACATGCAATACCGCGAGGCGCCCCGGAGACGCTCCGTTTAATTTCATTGCCCTTCCGATGCTTTCCACCGACGAGATGAGTCTCCACGATGTTACTCAGCTCCAAAGATATCGCTGCCAATCGACCATTCCAAGAATTTTTTTTTTTTTTTCAATCAGGCAAAGAGTTACGTAATACGTGGAGATAAATCGGAAAATTCAATTATCATGAGCGCAGAAAATCAATGTTTCGTCTTGACGATGAAAAAAAACAAAAAAAAACAAAAATTTTTTGTAGATTTTCGAGCTTTTACTCGAAATTCAAAAATGCAAAAATTCTCACATGGGATTGTCACGTTTTGCTCTATCCTCCAGGCTCCTTGGATTTTCTTAGAACGTGTACTTTGGATCGGAACAAAGTTGCCTAGTTGGCTGAGAACATTTTTAGGGTTTATCTTAATCGCGTGCTGGATTAAGGCACTTTTGGAACATTGGCCAAGTGCGCAGGGGCGCATGAGATCAGAGAGAAGGACGAAACGATCTGTGGGGAGTGGGGATGCTTTGGAGATTCCGGAGCAACGATGTAATCCTTTATTTTTCATCGTACAAAATGTTTAAAAATCATTTTTAAATCGTGTCATAAATTTTCATAAATTCTCTCGATGAATGAGTTGAAATTTTTTTTTTTGTCGGATTTTTTTTTTCCATGCATTTTTGTTCGAAATCGATTTCACAGGGAAATGAAAAAAGTTTCGGAATTTTTGAGAATCTCGTCTTTGCGACTGAAACTTACCGAATGAGATGAATTTTTGTTTTCTCTTTTCATTGTCTATGCCAATCTGTGTCTGGTCGGTGTTGTTCGGGTACGTGATGTTGCCGGTAAATCTGATTGCAAACTTTTTCAAGCAGATCGCTAACTTTTTAGAGAGCAAACTACACCGCTCGTGCAATCCTTTGCCAACAACCCCTCGGAGCTGGTGCTACCCTTAAGCAAAAACCTGACACGGTAGAAAAAAATGTCCGGCTGTACTGACTGGATTAATTAGCAGTGTTTTGAAATCCCTTTATTTGAGGGGTTGCCCGGATCCAGGTGGATGAACCGGGCTGCGTGAGACTATTTACCGTTTTCCTCGTTAATTTAATCCGGAACGAGAGTTTTTTCTGGAAACCGAGTGCGAAAAGTAAATTCGGGTATACGAATGTGTTGCAGGTGAAATCTATTTGTGAGAAACTCGGTGGATCGTAGTCGAGTCGAGATTGAGTTAAAAAAATTTCGAAAAAATGTTAAAATTTTGGAGTTTTTTTTTTTTCGAATTAATTCACGTTCGTGGTGGCGGAAAGTTGATGAAAAAATTATTCGAGGAACGTGGCTACACTGATAAATGTTTCCATTTTAAGAGCATAGGAAAAATCGTGGTTATTGGACTTTTATAAAATTTGTATTTCTCCGATGAATGCGTGAAATCAAACTTGGAACCATACTTTTTAGGGGTAAAATATCCTGAGTGATCGATTGCAATGATTTTGAAAATTAAAAAAACGAATTTTACTGTCGCAAAATAGCCAAATTGAAGGAAGGATTTTTGGAAATCTGTTGCACTTGAAATTTTGCACTCTAATTGAATTCTTATCATATCCTCGTATGTAGCGAACCTCCTCAAATTTTTTCAATACCGCAAAGTCTTTGCCTATGATTTCTTCGTTTATTTTTCTTGGGCCACTGACATTTAACTAGGGAAGACTAAGCGGAAACACTAAATAATGCGGTGGTTCCCTAGAGAGTGTCTCTATGAGCGAGGGAGATGGCTGGTTGGCACAGAGGGTTGGAGAGGGTGCTCGCCCACAAGGGGAGGTTGAGGGTGGCTCGAAGAACGAGGGAGTGGCCCAGAGGGTAGTTTCGGCCTCAAGAGGACCCGACGAGGATAGTGAGAAAGAGAAGCAGAGAATAGAGACAGGGGTGCAGTGCTAGAAAAGCGGTGTAGGACGAGGGTGAGGTGAGGGGAGGGGGGCGAGGCTTGAGCCTGAGATTTCGCGGGTGCAGAGTTATAGTGAAACTTTCGGGCATTTATTTCACGAATCTGCATACTACGTCCGCTCTGCGGGGTGTTTCCCAAGCCCTCTTTCCACCCCTTACTCTTTCTTCCTCTTTCTCACCCTCCTCCCATCCCTCTTTTTCTCTCTCATCGTTGCACCGAGCTCTGCACTATTTCGGGACGTGAGCAGGGGCTGCGGAGACGCTTTCTGGGTTTTGTGTCGCCCGAGAGGCTCGTACGGTTGCAGCATTCGCTTGGCTGACTCGCCGGAGACGTCCTGCTCTTCTGACATAGACATGTCAAGCAAGCAAGAGCTCCACGTCCGAGGGATACCAGGTGCCACTTCATCTACCTCTCCCCTCGCTGCCGCGGGGGTATAAAATTCTTTGGATTCCCGTTCCCAATCCCTCTGCGACCCAAATGTGACAAATGTTTTTCGCGCGTGCGAAATACGATCTGGCAATCATTAAAAATCTCCCTAAAAAGCTGCGCCTCATTTTCGGAGACCTATAAATAACGTAAAATGGATGAATCCCGAAAAGTTATTGTCCTCGATCACTCCAAGGATATTTTTACGTCCAGCCTCACGCGAGCGTCACTTCAAACCCTGCAAACTTTATTTTCAGCCTCCTCCTTTCGTCCGTTCATAAAATAATGAATTTTCAAGTGAGTTTTCCGATAATTTACAGAAGTACTCGAAGATACGATTTTAGAAGCGAAGAAAGATAAGCCAAGAGAATCCAGAAGGTGCTCGCAATGCTGGAGAGAGCAGAGAACGACGCGGGAGGCAAAATCTATCGAATAATATCGGGCTCGTGTGATGCGAATTTCATGGGATGTGGAATCGCAAAACGAGAAGTCTTCCTTCTCGTTTTCTTGGCTGAGGCTTGAACCAGTCGGATAGCACGAAGCGCCGCTGTGCGACGCCATTGTCAAATTATTGATAGAAGATGGTAGAAAGATAAGCGAAGGAGGGCTCTGCCGCCCTTCAGTCGGGAGGAAAAGACTGCGAAAGATCCCTCGGAGCTTCGGGGGTCAAAGAGGGAGGAAAATCGCGAGAGAACCAGAGCCCGCGGCCTTTAACTCGCGGAGAGAGAATTTACGGCTACGCAAACTACCAGCTCAACCTCCAGCACCGGGGACCAACCCAAACCTCCACCTCCTCCTCGCCACAGCCTTCCAGCATCGCTCCCAACTCCGATCTGACGTTTTCCTCTGCTTCGTGATCTTTCCACCAATCCTCCCCTCCTCCTCCCTTTACCTCTCTCGTGCTCGGCTCAACCGACAACTTTACAAATTTTGGTCATTAAAGTTTCATAGATACGGATGGCAAAGAAGCTCCACGCTTTAACACGTGACTCATGAAAAGTACCACCAGCCTGCCAAACTCCAATGACCATCAGACATTCTCATAGTTTTAACTTGATGCCCATAGTCGCGGAGAAACATTAATTATTCAATGAAAATTCAATTTTTTCCAAAAAAACTTCGATATTTTGTTGGGAACTAAATATTTTTTGAAAACTTCAAAATTTTCATTATTTTGACAATATTTTTCATTTATAACGAAAATTTCAGGAAAGTTTACGGTTGGGATGACGAAAATTCACTTTCCCAAGAAACTTTCTTCAATATTTCGCGCCGCAATGACTGAATTTTTGTGATTTAAAAAAAAAAAAGTTTAGTCGAACGTATCCAACAAAATATCGATCTTTTGCAACAAAATTTCCTTTTCAATGTTCTTCAAAATCTCCCAGCACTCGCTACCGAAAAAGGAAAGTAACTCCGTAGACCTTCAGAGCACTCAAAAAAAGCTCCTTGGCTGCCATAGTGGAGATGAGAGGCCTCAAGATCATTACTCGCTAATTGGTCATGTTAAGAAACCCACCAACAGCATCAGCATCCACGAAGCCTACACAGATCGTGGATTATATGGGAGAATCCCGCACGGGGCTACTGAGGAACGCACATGAAAGGATTGAGGAGCAGGTAGGATCGATGTCCACTTTTTGAAAACCCGAATATAATCAGTAGCGAGAGATGTAACGAGCTGCCGGGAGGCTGGACGGACGATGGAACGTGACGAAGATAGTGGCAGCAAAATTAGTGCATCCAAGGGAGTTGGCCTACGAAGAGTACAACATTTTGGAATTTTCAAAAAAAGGCTGTGGATGTTCTAGATTTCAAAAAATTTGAAATTTTTCAAATATTTTTAGTTGGGAAGCTCGAAACCTGAAACATTAATGTGGAGAATTTATTATTTTGCAGCAGCACTTGGAGGTGGCTCGTTTGCGCTCGTTTTACTTGGCAAGCTTGTACACATAGATGGTATATCCTATAGCACTTTGTACAGGCACTCTGGGGTATCGTTCTCATAACGGGTGCTCATGAAAAATGATCGCAAAGGAAGAAGGTGGACCGTCACAGGGATATAGAAGGTAAAGGGCTCGAGCAGGAGAATCGAGTAGTAAAAGCTGGCGGAGTAGAAGTATAGAAGGAAGAAGCTCTTGGAAGGATGGCTCTGGGTGTACCAAGCATCGAAGCGAACACCCCTTTCTCGGTACTCCGATATCGCTTAAAAGTCGCAAAAGGGGATGGCGTACCAATTTCCAAGAGTTGAATATCCTCGTTTATCTGGAAAATTCTCGCCCTTGCTATCGCTTCTCTGCCATAGAGACCTTCCAGGACATCCAAGGTGGAACGCCGCAAAACTTTGCCCATTTTTCCCGCTCCCTTCCCCCTCTCCTAGTGAAGAGTGAATGCGAACCAACTCTTCCTCCTGCTTGCCTCTCGGTACGTCGCACGCCTTCTTCACCACAAACCACTTTACCAGTCTGCGAGTGCTAGTAACCGCCTGGAGGCAACGGAATACTCGGTGACGCTTGCGCCACGTACCAACGTCAACGGAAAAAGGCTCCACAGTGAGTTGCTGTAACGAAGGGATGTAAGAAAAGTGATTAAAATGCCGAATGCGATATGAAGAAACAAGATATAGCAGTGGAGCTCTGCATCGCCAGGACTCTGCCCGCGGGATTCATCATTTTAGCGTCGTTACTAACCTCCCAGAATCTTTGGATGACTGTAGTCAACCTGCAGCTCATTCAACAACGCTACATCATTATATTTTCTTATCTTTCTCATTGCTCCATTTTATGATTGCCCTCCTTAATAGTGACGTAAGTGCCCAGACTTCTATATCATATTTAGCTGCTTCATCGAGCTCCTTGTCTCCATGGTTACCCCTCCTAAGTGCCTGTAAAAAGATGACTGGTAAGCCACCATATTTCTTGGCTAATTGCGGTCTGCCTGCAGATGATACTTCAGCAAGTTTTCGTCCAGAATTCAGTTTTCCTGGCCTTCTTTTTAGTCAGCCATCAATTTGATTGAAGGTGATAAACTTTGGATCGACCAATTCCTGATTATCAATCTACGATACTTGGAGGTTCATCTGGGTCTGAGAATCCCATGACTCCATCAACGAATGATGGCCATCATTGTGCGCGAACATGAAGAATCAAATTCCGAGGTGTTTCCAATACCCAGGTCAAATGAAGTGGCGAAAAAGTAATTTTGCGATTGGATGAATAGTTCGGGCTGTGGCAAACTGATGGAAGAAGAACTGCAAGGCTTTGAGGGTGGATTGATGGTGTCGTATCTCGAATGATTCCGAATGATTAAGCTGACATGCCGGAAATCTTCCGAACGATCAAACGGTCTTCTGAGCTATTCCTTACTGATGGGCTACCGTGGCTGTTGGGAAAGGTTGAGAGGCATTCGCCTTTTGCATCGACCTCCGCAGAGTCATCCTTTCTCGGTGCGGCGCGCGCGGTAAAGTCTAGTAATGCTTGGTGAAGGACACAACTACCAATGGGTAAGATTCTCTAGCTATTGCTCGCACTTACAGTTGGTGAGAATCTCCAACCGTTCGCTATATCTCGCTTTCCTTTATCCCATAGTATCCATCTTCATTTTCTTAATCGCTCCATCCCTCTCCCTTCCTCTCGCTTCTCCGTTGCTCCTGCTCCTGCCGCCCCAATGTTTTACCATACAAGACGCCGAGTCTTCAACCCTTTCTCGCTTCCAGTGCTGCCAGCCTGGCTCACACCCGCATTCCAAAGTCCTACCCCATCCCTTAGCATTGTACCTAAGATGGCCGTTCCTGACGAAGACATATTACGCTATCCAGCACCAGTCTGTACGATGCTGTTGCTCCGGGTCGATTGGGCTCGCTGGTATTGTTAGCCGTTGCCACTGGATCCAGCGCGAAACTGAAAATTTGAATCTTTATTTAGAGACGCGGCAGCGTCTTGACGCCAAGTATTGAAAATAAAAGTTCGAACCGACGAGGCAAGTCGCGCCGCTATTTACTCGAGTTTGGGCCTTTTTCATCAAAAAACGCTTCGATTCATAAAAAATTTCAATTAGGGAGTTCGAATTCTCCATCAAACAAAAAAAATCTAATTTCATGAAATTGATTCACTACCTTCGAGGTCATCAGACCTTTTAGGTGATCAGACCTGGCCAACTTTTGGATCCGACCACAAATAGGTATGCAGATCAAATTGGGTATGAACATACATAAAAAATTGTTCCAAGGAACACAGTTTACATACATACCTCTTGGGTGGTGCATCCAATGCTCCATGAATTTCCAACCTCCGACATTTATTAGAATACTCTGGCGTTAGTTGTTATGCAGATAATTATCAATAAATTAGTAATGACGATCGCAGAAAGAAATGAGCTGGATAGCGATGTAATGTGCAAGTTTGACAGGTGTTATTTAACGGGTCGGTTTGCGTTAACAGGTATACGCAGTCGGAGGTACTAAATGACGTAAAGTAGAAACGCCTCAGCGCGGTTAATAGGAGGAGTGCGGTAACGTGGTTGATCCTTCATAACATACCACACATGGAGAATTATAGAGGAGTTGACGCACTCCGCGGCTTGTCACGATCTTTCCCGATTAATTTGAGCGGCGGTAAGCCAAGCGCCGCGCGCGTTTCTCCCCACACTTGCCAGGCTCATGGAATAGATGAGCTCGCACGTGGTGAGACCGACCACCGCACACATGCTCACACCACGAGCCAGCCATAGGGGTTGGCTAGGGGTAGCATCGTAAGCATCAAAGTTACATATTCAACCTGCTGTGACGAGGATCATCTCATCCCCCCCCCCCTTATCCTGTTTTACCGACCAAGCATCATATTCCAATTTCGGTCCGAGCAGCCGATGGGAAAGGGCGGAATACAAACCGGAAAGAGTGTGAGGCGATTCTTCGACGCACCGAAAGTCAAGCGCGTCATACATACGCGGTGAGCTTCTCACTATTTCCCCAATTATCATCTCCATCTACTCGGATTTGCACTTGTACCACTGACGCTACTTCCCTCCCTCTCTCTTCTGCTAGCTGGGTCGTTGGCAGTTCTGCAGATGCGTGTGCGCGCTTTCACCTCCATACTGTACCACTGACTACCCCGAATGTGGGACACAAACCAAGCAATGTATATGCAATCTTACAACCCTCTGCTAACCTCCACCGCGCATACCAAGCTTTTCGCACGTGTATCTCGCTGCACATACTCAACATCTCTACACACGTCTTTTGCTCTCTCGTACTATACGAAACCACAGAGGAGTATCTTGGCACAACTTTTACTCTCCCTCTCATCGGTGCACTCTCAAGGACTCCTCTCCACCTTGTATTCGGGTTAGTGCACTCTCCACACGATTTGCCAACTTGTTCATTGATTAGCCTAAACGAAAGTGAAACCAACATTTGCCATGTTACCTCCACACACTTACACAGACAGACAAGAGATTTTCCTTTGACGGGTATTTTCTTGCTGGCTCCTTGATGACTTTTTTTCCCGATCCAACTCAATTGGTCGCTGTTTATCAACGACGAGGGAAATTTATAATTCCTGGAACGTTTCAGCTTCCATTTTAACTTGGAAGCATCTATCGGGCAAATTATTTTTAGCAGAAATTCAAGTCAAGCCAAAAGATAGAAGAAGTGATGTTCAAGTGGTAAATAATAATAGCTACCAAGATATATTCATGAATAATTAATAAGAAGCATCTATTTTCCGTAGCTCTAGCCGAAGTTTTACACTCGACTCGTCAGATAGGTTGGGTATGCCCCATTCCTCGCTCGCGAGCCCTATCATCTTTTGCAAGCCGGTAGAAAACGGAGTTAAAAGAGAAGGAGAGGGTGGTAGAGGGTGGAGGCCGAGAGTGAGGCAAACGAGTTTTGCCCGAGCGAGCTAAGAGAAAACGAGTTTTCCATCTGGAAAGTCTGCTGCTGCTGCTGCTGCTGCTGCTGCTGCTGCTGCTGCTGCTGCCGCTGCTGGAGCTTTCGCCTTGAGGTAGAGAGTGGAGAAGGCTTGGTTATTCACTCCTTCCTCTTCTTTCGAGCGGCGCTCTCTTCCGCTCTCATTCTCCAACAGCACAGCGTCTACGGCGTCGACACCAACCCCTGGGCTCAGTTAGCCTCACCCTCTCCAC